>JAZHYW010030532.1:0-31014 GCA_037355805.1 Ixodes ricinus | reverse complement strand
GGAGTCTTCAGGGTCACGTTAGGAAGTTAGAAAGTGCGAACAAAACGAGGACAAAGAAGACGCGAAGACAACGGGACCCAATACAAACGCCATATCTGCAAAAGAAACGAAAAATAAGACAGCAACAACAACAACGTTTATTGTAGTTGACAGCAATAGACTAAAGATTAAAAAAAACAAAAAAAACAGGAGCCCCATAAAAATGTTCGCTACTAACGCCCGCAGATCTGCGGGCGTTAGAAGCGAGCATTTTTAGGAGCTCTTGGTTTTTCATTTTCAGTCCACTGCCGTCAGTTTAGCGCCTGTCCTGTTGTCTTCGGGGCTTCTTTATCATCGCCTTGTTCGCGCTTTTTAAACCTTTTAATTAGTATGGACCAACTAGCCCAAACCCAAGTTTTAACGCACGTCAGGAGGAGCGTGGATCCTGATGACGTCATAATTAACATTTTGTCGAAAGGGGTGTCATTCTAGAAAGTCAGTTCCCAAAAGCTTCAGAGTCATGTTGTTAAGGAGCTCGTTGATTGTAATCACTGTGACGTCATCAACATGAACTATCACTTAGACATCACATGCATGTGACGTCATCAGGATCAACCATCGCGTATATACGCGGATAATGATGAAATAAACCCATTAGCTGGGTTCTAGACGTTGTCTGTCCATATTGATTTTACTACAACCGTAGACTTTTCCACTTACAGCCTCTCAGTCTCGGTTAGTATCACTATGATAAACTTCCATCAGCTCGCGTACACACTAGCTGTATAGAGTATAACTGTGTCACGGGCACTTTCATTGCCGTACGTAGGTCTCCAAAGGGTGAAATAATCGAAAATATGCAGATGGATTAACCGTGCTTGATCGAATGAATCAAAGTCTACGAAGGCGCCGAAAGACAAAATCTTTGGCGGAGCCGGGATTTGAACTTCGGGGCTCCCAATATCCGGTCGCGGGTGCTAGCCACTACACCACTCCCGACCGGATATTTGGAGGCCCGGAGTTCAAACTCGGCCCGCCAAAGATTTTGTCTTTCGGCGGCTTCGTATTCTTTGGTTCATTTAATCAAGTACGGTTCATTCGTTTGCATATATAAACTAACCGTGCATTTATGGTTCTTCGTTTTTTGTGTTTTATTTTTATTTTCACGTCCGGGGCTTCATTTCCTGAACGGAGGAATTTTATTTTTCTTTTTCATCTTGACGTCACTTCAGAAAGTTGTTGAGAAAAATAAAACCCGAAAACGAAGAACCCTATTATTCGAATCCTGTACAGTAGCTCACCGGACAAAAGCTCACCAGCCATAAACTCACCGGATTTTTCATAGACCCGGTCAGAAAGCTCACCGGTCTTGCTTGTGAACCCGCACAAAAGCTCACCCGGGTAAAAGTTGTTTGCTTTTCTATATGAGCTTCAATAACATGACAAATTAAGCAGCGCATACTATGAAAAAGCATGAACGACTGGCGCAAGTTATAGAACCTCCCTTTGCCTCCCGCAGTGTCGGCATGTCTCTATCAAGCTGATAGTCCACAGACAGCTCTCAAGCGGCTCGAAGACCCTTCGTTGCTTTCCGAAAAGTTTTCATTGAGGGTTCACTCTAGCATGCTTGCAGCAAGTTATAGTAACCAACGCTTTGTCCTGTTGAAAACATCAAATCAGCATCCAGACACTTGGATGGCCCTGCCCCACTAAACTTGTGTAACCCGTTGTTCTATCCTTCACATGATATTGGATCTGTCCTCGTCCCTTGGCGTGGCCTCGCGTACATCTCACAGCTCCGGAGGAAATTCCGGTCGTCGTCGCGAGCACGGTCATCTTGAGTGCTCCACTGTGGGAAAATCCCAGCACCTCTAACTCTAAACGTGACCTTGGTCTTTAATTAACCAGGTTCAAAGAATATACTTTTCAAAGTGACCTGATCCCATTTAGCCCACAGTTTAGCCCATCCCATTTACCCAGAGTACACTTTCGTGCGGCTTATAAAAAAAATGTGAGCTTTTGTTTGGGTTTGTCAAGAACGAATGAGATTTTGTCCAGACCCTCCAAAAAATAGGTGAGCTTTTGTCCGGTGAAGTTCTGTACGATGAATGTCTCTCCGGTTGCCCTATCACTCGGCACTTCCGATTACAGTGAAAGTCAGTCATGGGACATTACTAACAGTGCTTGTGGATCCTGATGACGCGCACCTTTCTGCCGAAAGCTGGCATTACTGCGGCGGAAAGTCAGTCTCACAACTCAGGGTCACGCGTTAGGAGGCAGTGGATCGTGATGATGTCATACCGTGACGTCATCACGATCAGCCCGGACCGGCCTTCTACTCCACCCGTGTTATATGACGGAGAGTGACGACGTCGCAACTTTGCTGCAGCAAGTTGCATTGCATGTTGATGCAATGGAAAGTGATTCTCAAGACTTTCGAGCGTCATGTTATTAGGGGCCCTAATTGCAGGATCTTGATGATGTCGCGCTGTGTTGTCACCGTGCTGCCGGCGAGAGCTAAAGCTTATTCGTTTGACGGCCGCGGAACTTCCAACAGCTGTCGTAGTATGCGAAGGGCCTCGTTTTCTCTGGCCAAAAATGACGACCGCATTTACAATTACTTGATGACATGTCGCGGTGCAGGTCAAGGGCACCTCATTATTGAACTCTCGGTGTAACTTAAAATGCGGGCGAAGGATCTGTTTTCAACTCGACTCTTTTTCAAAAGTGCGCTCCTACGCTGATCTCTCTCAATGATCCGAGTTGGGTGTTCGGGCACGCGCACTCTGAGCATGACGCGAGGACTTCTGTCAGCGCTCGGCTTCTTCGCTGAATGACGGGTCGACTCACTGCTTGAATAGAACTATGTGCATTTATTTACACTCTAGTTACAAGTCCCAACTTGGGAGACCATCCTGCCTCGTCTAAAGTCTCGACCCCCGTCCCCAATTTCTCTCAATCAAATCCAAAGTCCGAATCCCTCCAAAATCCTCTCCGCACTCCTTTTGTAGGCCCATAGGGGCCTCCTTTCCCCTCAGGAACCGACCAATCTCTTCAAATTCCACCACTCACACGTGGTACACGGTTCTCCAATGGTCGGCGAGCTGTCAGTCTGGCGCTCCAACCGCCAAAACCAAATTCCTTGTAGAGTCATTCTCTGCATTTTCTCCAGTCTGGCTGGCGCCAACCGCTAAATTATTGCATCGGGCAAAAAGCGACAATTTTACACTAAGCGGCAAAACCCTCTATACACCGGCACACTCGGTTAACATCCACAAGCAGCTGCAGGAACGGGCTGTCCCAGGGATCTGTCCGAGCAGACTCCCGAAACCCGAGACGTTTCCTAACGACCGCGGGGAACCGCTCCCGCATCTCGGCCGCTCTGCCCACGCAAATGCTCCCTCCAAAACGCCGACACTCACAAAGAAAGCTAAAAAAAACAATGCCGACGCAACTCTGGAAAGTTCTAGCAAAAGAAAACACCTTAATTAATAAGCATGATTTCCATGTCACTTAGCTGATGTCCATCATCAGCCATGCTCGAGACATCACGTGGGGTTTGTGAGGGCGTGCACACCTAAGAGCGGATTGCTCAAGGTACCACCACGGGTTTTGAGAGATGGCGATGCCGTGGTGCTATGTCACCTTCTTGGTTGTCGGGCGGCTTACGCCGTGAGAAAGAAAGACAGCAAAAGCGCATGCTCCAAATGTCTTATTATCTCTTCTGCAAAGTATACTACCACAAAGTTTGGCTCACAGTACAAGTACCCCAAAGCTACTTATTGTTTGCATCGCTCCGCTCCTTTCTGTCTCGCTCTGTGTGATGCGCTCTTCAGCGCCTCTAACCGAGTATCGATTATTTTATTCCTTTCCACAATTGACAGAAGCAACCGTAAAAGACGATCGACCTCATTGGTGGAATTATAAAGAATCTCGCTTTAAATCATCTGGTTCTTTTTTTTTAAATTTTGTTTATTAATCGGTCGTTTTTTGTTGAAACCCATTGTTGATATTTTATTAAGAGCTGTTTTTCTTTTTTCATGTCTGGCCTGAGGTTGGAGTATGCTTTCAACTTCAAAACGAACTTCAACAAAAAGAATTCTAATAATTGTGCAATTTTTAAGGGTACAAACACGCAAGACAAAATGGCAACGCTCACAAGCGAGTAATTTCACAGACACTCAACGTAGCAATTTTGTTCAGTGTTTCGGTCGCCGGTGGCACTCCTTTTTTGTCCTAAGCCGGGGCCGCTTCCGCCAGCAGCCAACTAGCGCCTCAACCTATCGTAGCGAATAGAGGGAGGAGAGAGATAGAAGGTGATTACAGAGAAGGAAGAGAAGGCACTAAGTGAAAGGAAAGGGGCGGGGCGGAAGGCAGTGGCCCAATTTCTAGCGCCGCGTACGTGGCCGTGTTGCGCAAGTGAATGACCTTCCGCCGGCTCCGTCGCGGCTCGTGAACCCGAAGCCGACAGTCATCCTCCCCCGCCAGGCACTGACCCCGCTCATATCGCAACGAGGGACGCAGCTACCGCCTTGGAACGAAAAACACTGCATCCTGAGAATGTAGCGCCACTTTGTTCCATGGAATGACAATTTCTCCTTTATTGGCTGGAAGCTCGAACGCGACACATCTTTACTGGAGATGTCGCCAGCCTGACGAGGCTCGAGTTGAACCATGTTCGACTTGTTTTCGAACTTTCAGCTCAAAGTTCGACGAAGGTTCGACTGAAGTTCGACTATTATAGGCCTCCTGCGCTGAACCTTTGAACAAACTGTGGCGCCCTCATTTGGTGTAGTACAAGCTCACCTGATTGGGCCTCGCACTACTTGTGGCACGTTGGACAAGCACTAGAGAAAGGCTGGGGAGGATGAGATGTAAGCCTCCTCTCCTCTCTAGACGTTCCTAGCATGCTCTCCCTTACTCCCCTCGCCCTAGATAGTCCCTCTCTCCCATCCCGCCTTTCTAGTGCTCGCCCTTTCTCTCTTCGCCTGGCGTTGCCGAATTCGCCTGCACTGCACCCAACATGTGGCACGGAGTGTAAGTCAAACTTGGTCGAATTTTTGCCCAAGGTTCGACAGTCCGACGCTGCGAACGTGAGTTTCCACTCAGATTTCCTGCGACATCCCTGGTCTTGGCTACGCCTACGAAAAGGGCCGACATGCTGAGATGGCTGGGAGTGTGTGCTCGCGCTGCAGACCAAGGGATCCATGAGTTCAATCTCCGCCCCTGCCAGATCTGGGTGAGCATCGTACCTGCGTGCGGTTGTGTACCACTACTGCGTGGTGCACGCTAAAGGGGCGATGCAACGATTTTTCGTGTTTTACACAAATACCGCTTAGAACGAATCCCTGACGTTAATGACTTATGAAAGACGCGTTCATTTTTCACCACACACAATAGAAGTCACAGGAAAAATGAAAGAAAAACGACCAGAGTTCACCCTCTCAACTTGCAGCCAGAACAAGCGGACGCGTGATCTGGGGCCGATTATATGCCGCCAATGTTGACCGCTAAGCGTCGGCTGGCGAAGCACAGGACACGCGCTGAGTACCAGACAATGTTATGGTTTCGGCTATTGTCGTCATTGCAGCGATTAGACACGGGCCACTTCCCGAATGCTTGTCGAGCTATTGATTATTGAGATGTATCCCGGGCGAAGCCCAAGCGTATCGGTGTCGGAGTACAAGCACGACATTGAGGAGCTTCCGGCAGTTGCTTTTTTAATGGCGCCTCGAATCTCAATGCCCGTGCACTCGCACCGTGCCCAAGGCCCGTGCTCTTGAAGAGCGCGGGTAAACTCGTGCGCCTGGCCATGCCCTCTCGTCCACTAGCCGATACATGACAATTATCACTGCCCAAGTGGTGTTCACCACAATGGGGGAATCGGTGGCCGAGTGGGCTAGCGCAGCAACACCAGCTCGGAGCACGTGGAGCCAGCTCTTTTCACGAAGTTGAGGATCCCTAGGCTCAATCTTCAGCTCTGCCCGTTTCGATCTGAATGAGCATCGTACCGGCGTGCGGTCGTGTATCACTACTGCGTGGTGCACGTCAAATACCCCAGGCTAGCAGTTGTACTGCACTGGCTAAATTGCTCATCTACAGCGAGTGACTCGTCGCAACTTTAAATGGCTGACCAACTACACGCTGTATAAATATCCCCGCAACCATAATTGTTGTTGTTCACACAATGCTCGGGTCCAATCCGTGAGCGGCATTCAAATATCGTCACTGGGGGACTGTGACCCTCCAGCTACGCCGTCAAGTTTTGCGAAGGAGAGATCGAAAGAAAACGCTCGCTTTTGTCCTTGAAATAACACCGGAACAAAGGAGTTTCTTGGTCAGTGGCGTTGCGTGCGAGTATACGATATCGTCCCACTAGTGCCGGTAAGCTCGTGTGAAGTGAAACATATTCCAAGCGAATATCGTTCACGGCACCCAGGATCGGGCAGCAGACGTCTCATCTATTGGGGCTCACTAACTTTCCCCTGTCACACAAACAAGGCAATTTTGAGGCTTTATTGGCTCTTCATATTGCCGCATGCATGATCAAGAAGATACGCTTCTTGGTTCTTCTGGAAGAGTTCGCGTACACTCTTACCCGAGCGTAAACGATAAGGAGGCAGAACGACCTTGCCTAGTCAGGCTCGCCCCAGCTCTTTCCCAGACATTCTAGAGGTCGAATATTCGAGATGACGAGCATATTAGATAAGGAGCCGCGCGCCGTGCTGCCGATTCATTCACTGATCCTCTCTCGGGATAGCCACCTGTTACGCCGACGCGCATATACCGTGGCCTGCTACTGCCGCCGTCGACGCTCGCTCGCTGCTGCTTTCTCGACGTGGCTTTTCGTTTCTGGCACTAAGTTCGCCGACCACTAGATCTTTAGGTCATTCCCTTTTTGTTCTGCCGTATCGTCTGTTATTCGTACATTTCTGGTGGAAGTGCGGCAGGCGCGGAATCTTCTAGAATCTAGATGAACGCGAAGAAGCGTATCGTTCTCGATCATGCACCCGGTAATATATGTTACATGCTATAACATGAAAAAAATGCAACGCGTAATAAGTTGATAGCACGTAGATTGGCGTGTATACCTTTTATTTTAGAGGACCGCCAGTGCCGCAGGTGATTCGAAAATCGCTCGTTCGAATTTTGTTGAAGTGAATAACATGGAAAACAACGGAGTTAGAAGAACGCCTGACAAGGTCCCGTGTAAAGTGCTTGCGTTTTTCGTGGCAAAAATGACCCCAATAGTCCACTGAACACAACGCATAAAGTAAAACAAAATGACAAGAAAAGGATCAGGAAGATTCAAAATGTCACATTTTCAGATTAAATTTCAGCGAATACGCATAAAGAACGCGAAGCGTCCAGCCATCCATAAATTTATCGCGCAAAGTGTGCATTGCCGTTTTTAAGCTTATAGCATAAGTGCTAAGCATCTCGGATTTAGTGTCGTGGCAGTGACGGTGACCACCTTGTAGGCACCTGGTGAATTTCCTTCTTCGGTGACTCTGCTCTGCTCGTGGATGATGCTAGAAGACGAAAACAGTTAATTTTTTCTGTCGGATCTTTAGTATCCCGCAAAGAACATTCATTAAATCAGCCTAGAACTAAAATAAGACGCTTCTTTGGTGGGCCTTCACAGTGAGAATAGTTATTTCGTATAATTGTAGTAACTCACACGAGTTATTATGTAAAAAACAGTGACACGTCATTCCGAGTTGATTTCAGGAGGCAGCGAAGAGCAGTTCCGCCTCCGAGACTTGACCTCGCCGTGTTTATGTCTAACGGTCGCTCCGGCGTTCGCCTTATCTCCCGTTTCCGGGTTCTTTCTTTTGGCGGAATTCGGAACGATTAACTTTCGACCTAACATAGTCATTCACAAAGAACGACCCGTGCCAACTCGAGTCCGCCATCCCGTAGACTGAGTAATTGCTTTCTCGCAATCTGTTCTAAACGGTCGTCGTTCATCGTTGAAACTGTCACCTTCTACAATGACGAGAGCGTGTACGCTTCTAGAAACCTCACAGATGTGTCGGGCGTTGGGACGGGCCTCGGCAATTAGTGTCAAATGAGACGGCTCTGTTGGCTCGTCGACCAGAGCGTTTTGTTCGCCGTCGTTGGAAGCGATTTTAATATGCGATGAGGGGGCTGACATCTACCGAAAGCGCCACTTCGTCGTACCGGCACCTCTGTCTTTCCAGGTGTGGAGGCTCAGGCTGTGTTGCGTACTTGGCTAGTAACTCAATTACAGTAATAGAATTACGTAATTTAGTTAATTTTTGTGGGTAATTTGTAATTGTCATTAATTACTTTTAATAGAAAGGGATCGTAGTTGGACTACTTTTGATATCAGTGATTTCAAAATGTTAATTTCAATCACAACTACTATTTTATGATTTTGGCATGCTGAAGCTTTCTTCCATCGAGCCACCGACAGGCAAGAATACACTGAGCGTTTTCCTGATTGCCCTTCTGTCAACTCGCGACGCTTGGAAAGAGCCAAGAGTACGCCAGGACACCGAAAATCGACACACGGATGAGCAATTGCTGTCACAAGGCACAGCACCCGAAGAAAGCAAATGCGCCAGATTAATCGAGAGTGCCTTACATTATCTTGGGTGGAGAAAAAAAAACACACCAAACTGGTGTGACTAAGATATTTACATTGAATATCTTATCTCGACTGATATCGATCATTTTGTTAATAAAAATTGAGACTATAAATTTTTCTGTTACTGTACTTATCTGTAACAAAGGCACAGGATATGACGAATGTTAAAATTCATACACTGAATCCTCAAGGATAAGCCCAGTAATGGACAGACACATTTCAGTGTTGAAAAACACTATCATATTAACATAGCTGACGTCAAGTAGCGCTGAAAGAAAAGTAATTGCAAAGTAATTGCATCACGTTTTCGTAATGAGGATTTTAACCCGAGACTGGAGGCAGTGGAAGAGAAAAAAGAACAGGGAAAGACATCGTCAGAATTTTTCACAGTGGAAGAGAAAGTAACAAAAAACAAACAGCGTCTCTTTAGAGACGCTGTCTGTCCTTGTTACTTTCTCGTGTTACTATTCCTCCTCCTGCCCCAGTCTCAGGTAAAAATCACCATGGTAAACTTCCACCAGCTCGTCTGCGTACTGATCGTAATTACGTTTTGTAAGTAATCCATAACTGTAATGATTTACTTTTTCTGTGCTAATAGTTCTAATTGTAATGAATTGTAACGCAACTAATACAATACAATACAAAAACCATCTTTATTTACTTTCTTTGAAAAATAATACAATATAAAGCCCACATAAGCCAATAATGGCTTGTGTGTGGGATGTCGAGCAGAGAGTCCCTTCTTTTTATTGCACAGATAAATAAAACAATAAAGCATACTAATATAAGTATATATTACTACAGTTCCACCTCCTTTTACAGCTTATATTAATTCCCGTAATTTGACTTGACGTACATATGTGAAAACCTCGTCCATGTAAAACTCATGTATAAACCGAATTAGTATTTACATATCGTGATGGAAAATAGAATTCGTGACTTACAAGGTAATTTTAATAATAGAAGAAAAAGAGAACCTTTTATATTATGCGTTTTCGAGGATACTCTATTATTTATTCCTATTACGTTTTATGGGTCTTTTTTTCCATTGTTCAATTATCCATCTTTTTGCTAGTTTTTTTTATTCTAGGAGATTTTATTTTTAGTAGCTCATCCGGTAATGTATTATAAAGCTTAGGTATGTAATATTTCCTTGTGGCCTCTCCATATCTTGTCCTTATAAATGGTTCAACAAATGTTTTATTTGGTCTTAATGTCCTTTCTTTTTCATTTTCCCGCCTATGTTTGTTGTTGAAAAAATGTTTTATAATAATATCATACTTCATTTGATCTCTGAAACGTAACATTTCTAGATCTTTATGCATATAATCTGAGAGATCAGTTTCTTCGCTTCGGTAACCAATATTCCTAACTGTCCTTTTTGAATCGATTCTATCTTTAGTTGTAGATACTTGGCACAGTGCTCGTAGACTGTTACTCCATATTGAAGTACGGATTTACCCAGTGCATTGTATATCATTTTAAGTATGGATCGCGGTACTAGTTCTTGGATATGGTACATATGTGCCGCCATTAATACCCTTAATTTTTTACAAACCTGGTCTATGTTCATATTTCATTTAACATGTTTGTCTAAGTGCATACCTAAGTATTTGACATCATCAGCGATAGCGGGATGCACAAGCAGTTGTTTCAGTTCTGTCATGCAATTTTATTGGAACTTCCATTTACGATTTTTTTTTCTTGGATCTCTAAAGCATATTACTTGCGTTTTAGGAACGTTTACGATTACTGTAAACGACTAAATTTTCGCGAGGACCTAATTTTCGCGAATTGCGCAAATCGCCTACAAACGGAGAAAATACGTCCCGCGAACAATTCGGGCAATATGTGAACGCTACGGGAAGCTACACTCGATTCGCGAAAATTAGAACCCGCGAGTAATCTAAAATTTTCAGCTTTGGCCCGATTCGCGAAAATTTAAGCCCGCGAAAATTCAGTCGTTTACACTATTGAGTTTTGACGGTACCATTGAATAATGTTATGTATGTCGTCTTGTATCGTCATTGCCTCTATTTCGTAATTTCTATGTGCGTATACAATTACCGTGTCATCTGCAAATTTAGGAAGCTCACTTTTTAACCTAACCTGTGCTACCTCGTTAACATATATATTAAAAAAGTAGTGGACCGAGGACTGTACCTTGTGGTACTCCTTGTTTGAACTCAATTTCCTTGCTATATTTTGAGCCTAAACGTACAACCTGAAATCGATCAGTAAGATAATTTCGGAATAAATCTTCCCTGGAAGCCCAATAGTATATAGTTTATCCATTAATATATCATGATTTATTGTTTCGAAAGCCCTGGTAAAATCTATGAATAAAGCCAGAACATAATTACCGGCGTCCATGTTTTCATTTACATAGTCAAACAAGTCTTTAGAAGGTCACTGGTTCCTATATGTTCCCTGAATCCATATCCCGTAGTAGTTAGCACCTTTGCAATAAATGCAAAGGTGGAAGCGAGCTGGCCAAGAATTACGAAAAGAATTTTTGGAAAAAAGGAACAAGGGGGACAAAGGACAAACACGTATCTCCAAATTCAGCTAGGAGACAGGTGCGCGACCGGAAAAAATGCGGTCGCGCACTAATCACCGGGTTGTATATTGAGATTTGTGTCTGTCCTTTGTCCCCCTTGTTCCCCTTCTCCAGGGATTATTTTGGTCATTCTTGTCCAGCTCCGCTTGCACCTTTGCATTTAATTGCATTATCATCATAACCTGTAAAATGCAGGCCGTTCAGCCTTGTTGGTGTTAGACTGGTGGCAGCTGATAAAGGCTGTTTGCTCTAGTGACGTCTAACTCCTGGTTAGCTCAGTTGGTAGAGCGCTCCACTGGAAATGGAGAGGTCCGGGTCCGATACCCGGACCAGGCGGATTTTTTCGGTCGCGCACCAGTCACCTAGCTGTTGTCTGGATATTTGTGTTTAGTCCTTTGTTTCCCTTCTTGTTCCCCTTCTCCAGAGATTATTTTCGTCATTGAGATTAACTTCTTTGAGATCAAAGTGGTTGTAATTACATTGCACATAAGTGCGATTTACTTAAGAATGCCTAAAAATGCTAAAAATACACGAGCACGTTCGTTAATGGAAATCTAACGCAAGCAAGCGATGCGTTTCGAAAGTCTTGTTTAGTTCTGCCAGTGATGTCCTTTTTTACTTCGATTTATCTACAAGTATTTTTACGCACGCAAAAAAAAAAAAAAAAAAGTCGATTTCTTGATTTTTGTGTAATTATTTTTAAATAACACTGACGGTTAAAGGTGACGGTTGACATGATGTGTAGCACGAAATTTTATTTGAGTGGAGTGATGCGGAGTTGTATAGAATCCTTACACGATTCGGCCTTTAAGTGTAAAATTTGTGCGTGCGTGTGTGCGTGTGCGTGTGTGTGCGCGTGTGACGCGTGCGCGTGCGTCTGTGCGCCTGTGCGTGTGCGTGTGTCCCTAGAGTGAGTCTTTCGGGAGCGCCATAGCGTCGAACATCCTGAACCGGCAACTTGGCCAAGCAGCAGTTTTAAGAGCAATTTAGTTTTCGCTCCCTCTTGCGTTGTGTCCATTAATCTGGCACGTCCTACACGCCACGCCCTTCCAGCAGGAAAAGGTACGGCGGAACTACGAGCCTGCCGGCCTCACGACGTGACGTTGCCGACCGGCGTTGGCAAACTTCCGTCGCACGCTACCTACATGTCCGGGCAATGACCAGCTCCTTTCCCATTTTCACTTCAGCATCGTCATACGTAGGTAGAAACGTGCGGAACCAAGCTGCCCCATTAACATTCGTAATGTTTATTTAGAGAAGTCATCGTAGTAACGATGGCAGTGAACAGATTTGAAATTAAAAATAAAAATGGTGGGCGACGTCGTTCCGTTGGAGGTGATAACATCTCTAATCATGATAATAACTGGAGTAATGCCATAGCCTCCTCTATAGTCACAAAGCCTGGCAGCTCGACGACAGAGCCATAGAGTGACCGGTCGCAGATTTGGAGCGCGAGGATCTGGTAGCACAGAGCATCAAAGAGCCATTTCACTCCGGGGAACCTGGACCTCAGCGCACAGCTTTTGCAGCGGCGAGGGCCAGAAACACACTTGTTCGCTCGGGAGAAGTGTGTTTTGGGCAAGTCTCACTGCAGCGGGGCGCCAATCACGTGGTCTCCTCTCATCACGGTTGTCTGCCGCTCCACCTTTTCCATTTCGGCGGCCGCCTCTACTGGCGATCTACCAGGCTTTGTCAGTATACAGGAGGATATGGTAAAGCTGGTGGTGCGGTAATAGTAGATAGCGATATAAGCAATATCAATTATTTAACGTAAGTCCCCGAGGTGGAAGAGTTTCATGCGATGATTCAATTGACTCATCCACATTCGGTCTGGTGGCAACTGTTCACATCCATTTTTTCCACTGACGCTCAGCTTGGTATAGCTCAGTTGGTAGAGCGCGCTACTAGTCTTCGGGAGATCTCCAAGATCAAAGGCCTGCGTCAGGTGGATCTTTTTTCAGCTGCACATTAGTGGCCTATGGAGGGTGCTAGTTGCGCTCCATCTTGGTCGCAAATCAATTTACTCTTCTACGAGCAGAGTTGCGAGGTTGCACCTACCTGACGTTGGCACTCTGAGCTTGACTCAGCGATTGAACTTGAAATATTCGCAGGTGCGGTGCTGACGCACGCGCAGACGTGCAGCCTGGAGCGCGCCCAGCAATGCCGCGACGACCTGCAGCGGCAAGTCAGGCAGGAAAGCCGCAGCTTCAGGGGCCAGGAGATCACCACGCTTTGCACGTAAGGCCCGACCTCCGCATGGCGCTGTTAATTTCAATCAATGAATCAATCATTTTTATTTGCGTCTGTACAATATTACAGCACTAGGGCGTGAACAAAAGCCTACAGATGTCGACTTGACGGAGTTCACGCCCCTTTTAGCAAACGTAACGGTATTACTTGCACATAAAGCGGTTTACGAAATTGTACATTTCCCGAAGTAATGAAGTTATCAGTCGTCTTCAGGTGATCCCAAAAATGTGCGAAAGATCTGGTTACAGTCAGTCATGCCAAAACGTGATTTCTCAGGGATAAAGGATAGTGATCTTTTAGTGAATCTAAAATTCTTGAAGCCGCGTCCGTGCAGCGCTACGGATGGTGGCAAAAGAATTAAAAGAGTCAAGCGACACAAGAAACACTTTTTGTAACGTAAGTTCTTAGTCGGCGTCTTCTTATGTGTCCACTCACCTCGCCCACGGTACAAGTGGCATTTAATACTAGTCAGGTCACACCAGCACAATGTTGATCGGTACTCTGCACCTTTCCTGTTATAAACCGTTCAAGTTATAAAATGTCTGGACTGCTGTGTCCCATGATTCAGTCGTCTAGAATCATTATCTGGAGAAGTAACGTTCCTTTCTCATTCTTGCTGGAGACCCCGAGGGAAGCATCTTGCAGCGGTTAGAGGCTTCTATACTTCGTTCTACCTTACGATGAACCGCAGCGGGTGCTTCGGGCCATCCCAACCAATCCGGTGCTGCGCGTGCATGACGTCACGCGGGCCTAGCGCTTCGCTGGGCATCTCTCGAAGGTTGGAGGTAGCGGCAGTGGATTGGCTGCGATGCCGCGCAGCGTCCGTCGCGGTCCATCGTGAGGTGAAATGGAGTATGGAAACGGTACCCGAGATTAACGTACTACATGAAAACAGATAGATAGCAAACGCACAAAGACAGTGAGCGCCATGACGATGTCTTTTTTTGCCGCTGCTCCGTGGGCTCCATGCATGATCTTCTTAGCATCGACTGCATTCGGACTTCGTGTGGTATGGAGTATTTCTTATTTCGTACATGGCAGTAGGCCACACTGCTCCGGTCCGTTTCTTTATTCTTTTCTTTCTTTCGGTGCCAACAATAAATCCTTATTTCACGGCCATAGCGAGCGATGGACATTTGCAATGAGAGTATACGTTTGTGTACTCGCAGGTCGGTCCGCGACAACATGGCCTGTCTGATGTGGCACTCGGCCAACTGCCAGTCCAGGGACCAGCAGGAGAAGAGCGGCGACGTAATCCTCTCCGGGAAGTCTTTTCTGGAAAGGTCGTGCGACCTGGACGGCGGTAAGAGCACGCTCTCTCTTTCGCCACACGGTCGTCCATACGGTGTTAAGAAAACAATATTCCCGCCAAGCAAAGCTGACGACGTCCACGACTGCAGAACCATAAGGACGTTTTCTTTTGGGTCACCCCTGGAAGGTTTGGTGGCGGAAACTCTGCCATCTGATTCTCACTGTACAGCGTGCACTAAAATGGCTCCGATATGTTACTGTACTGCGTCCTTAGCCTGCATACTGGATTAGTAAGTTGCACGATGCTCGAGAGAAATGTCATTCGCGAGTAGCGTTTCCTTTTCATGCTAGAAATTAAGTGGGATTCACATGAACGACGACGTCACGATGAGTTTGAGCGTTTTTTGTTTTTTTTTTAAGCGGTCGGATTCACAAAATCCTGTGTACCTGTGGTGACCTTTGGCATTAGAGTGTGCAATATATACTGTTCCTAATTTCACAGTCTTCTTCCGGGGTTTCGTTCAACCTTTTGTCCCTACTGTATAGGGAGTATTCACTGGCGGCCATAGCTGTGTGCGCGACTGCTGAGCGCGTGCTGAGAGCGAGCTTCAGCAGTTCTTTTGCAACGTGCATTCCACACCATCAAGATTACCGGTCCTAGCAGCCTATTAGTGCGAGCTCGTTCCGAGCATGCGCTCTAAACAGTGACCTCAAATATGGCGTCCAGTGAATACCCCCTATACAAGGAAGCTCCAAGCGCGAGCCCACACAATGTCTTGCTTGCTGCAGGAAGCAGATGTAACCTTCAACGACTCAGCTGGCGCTTACTGTTTTTGTTTTAGTTGCGTAAAAGGTGAACATTTCTCGGAAGCTGTAACTATCCATTTTTCCTTCTACACTCGCACCGACTCAAGGCGAACGGCCGCCTCAATTATATTGTGTTTTGGCCAACAATGAGTACATATTCTGCTATCGATGTTAAGGATACTAACAACTAAAGTATCGCTAGTGTAGTAATGTACAGGTGCAATAAGGACGAGCTACCGAAAGTAGCAATGCTTTGAATGCCTCAGAACCTTATGATTTAGTCTCTGCAAACTAATGCCGTCAACATTCCTATGGTCGGGTCCTTTTTATATAGAAGGCCGTTTCACACGGAGGTACTGGCGAAACAAATTGGTGCGATTTTCAGTCTCGAGCGGCAAAAAGCTTGTGGACAAAATACGCAATTCACTTGCCGTACACTTCTTTTTCTTTTCTTCTTCTTCTTTTGCGTCACAGAGTGTTGTTCAAATCGTAGAACAACAAAAGTCGCACTGCGTTTGAATAAAAAAAAAAGCCCAATGTGAAACTGGCTAAAAGTAACATTTAGGGGTTTATTGACACAACAGCATCGCATTCAATAAAGTGCTACTAAAACCAAAACATATATTGACATAAAAGGGTGACAAGCAGATCACTGACAAGGCGCTGGCTGACGAGACAATTGCTTCCTGGCGTTTCCACGTGGACGGGTGACCAGCTGCTTGTAAACTAATTGCATCGTGCGAACATTCTCAGGTTGGCGGGTGAGTCGGTGCTACTCGAACGACGACGTGAAGCGGTGCGAGGCGAACTTCGTGGCGGGAGGCAAGGCGTCCGTCATCGGGGATTCCTGCAGGTGAGCTGTTCCTCCGGTAGAGTTGCTTCTGTTTACTGAAGGGAATTGACGCACCAGAAAAATAATAACAATTGCGATACTTTATTCTTATTATTATTAGACGGTACCCTCGGAGCCATCGTAAGTTACAAACAAATTCCAGCGCATGCTTTCATGCAGATCACAGTTGCACCACCACTCACTGAGCGACCTGGCTTCCGACAATTCGGGGATGTAATTTTCACTTGTTTTTTTCTTTTCTTCAGAATTTTAAAGTCATTGTAAACGGTATATATATATTTAAAAAAAAAACATTCGTATTGTCAAGAAAAAAAAAGTTTAGCTTTTTCAGTTTGGCGAAGAAGACAGGGAGGGTGTTGTGTCGACATTCGTTCGGTACCGGACACGATCCTGGGCAAACTAGCCCTTTAACAGCTACGCTGTAATATACGCATCTTTTTTTTTTTTGCGCTACAGTTTATTGGCCACAGAATATTATCGACATAATCAGGTTAACATTACTCGTTACACGAAGAATTATGCGCAAAAAACGCACAGGCATCATCATTATTTACACTGGGAAAAAAAGACGAGAAAGATGATACGGATGGGTGGATGGATGATATTGGCTATGCCCTTTGTAACGGGCGGTAGCTTGCGCCACCTAGCCTGAGAAAATGATTTCCTCCACCACTTAAATACCCAATTTCGTTCCCTCTACATCCCTGCACCTATCACTGGGCCGAAGAAATAATCTTGTTAATGATGATGACGATGAGGATACTGATGATAATGTTGATGGGGGTAGCAGTGATGAAAAGGACGATAGTGATGGTGCCTGTGATGATGACGAAGGTCACGGCGATCCTCCTAACTTCCGAGCGAATTCTTTCCACCGGAACGCTCATCGGCCCTTTCATCCAAACTGCGGTGCGTGGAAGCTGTCTCGGCAGACGCGTTCCAGACACCAGATAGACCAAACTGGCGAACACCGCGCAGGAGCTACGTGAGCTTCAAGCGGTGCATCAAGGACGTGGTTAGTCGGCGGTGCTCTCGGGACGACGAGCAGATGGTGTCGTCGTACCTCATCGACCGGGCCCGGGACCTGAGCTGGCAGTGCGGGGGCTCCATCAGCGAGGCCAGGGACGTGCACAGCATCTACAGGTCGTCTTCCTCGCACGGGGGCTACGCGCCTTACACTCAGGGTGAGGGCCGACTCGCCCCGTGCTCGGGCGTCCCGCATTCGCGCGTGTGTGGTAAGTCGGAGATGGGTTCAGATTTCCGGGCAAGCTCCCACGCCTCTTTCCCTTTTAGCCGAGCGAACGCCGTCGAAAAGATCGCCTCCTTTGCAGCGTTCGATATATGCTAATGTAGAAAGAGGTGGGAGGAGCTCTCCTGAACTCTTAACTTGTCACTGACTAGAGTGCGCTTCCTGATGTCCCAGGAGAACAAAACTTGAGGGTTGTCATCCAGCAAGAACTGCTGGCGCGCGTGTTGCCGCGACGCTTCCTAAGACAGGCTGTATGTGCTGAATTCTGTGACGTCATAAGGATGAGTGAAAATAGCACCGTAATGAACCCTTTTCAGAAAAGCGCGCCATCTGGAAGCTGCTGCGTCAATTATCCGAGTTGCGCCATTTTTGGCCACGTACTCTGAGCACGAGACACGAAGGCAGCGTCTGGCCAAATCAGACGGGGCAATTTTTCCCGGCAACTTGACGTCGCAAACACCAGCAACACGGGCCGCCCGCGTTTACACCAATTGGTGCAATTTGACATCATCATCATTAAAGTTTATTTATCTAGCACTATTTAGACACACAGTTACGAGGTATAAACGTGTTTTATATACCTTTAAATGGCGTTGAGAATACTAACTCATCTTTCTGAAACGGTCTATTTTCAAAAACGATCCGTTTCCAACCAGAACCGAGTCTTTAGTTGTCACCATCTCCGGCACGGGGTGTCGCGTGAAAATATCGCGTCCCTGATTGGCTGCTGCCGCTTCAAACCTCTTCCGAGTTGCTCCGAGTTGCTCGCTCGTTTCAAACCGGACCCCATCCCAGCAATTCGTGTCGATCTAGGGAAAGCTAGGGAAAACCTGTCAGCAACACCAAAATTGCCGAGAAAGTTGCCCCGTCTGAAGCGGGCCGCCTGAGAAACTGGTGACCTCTAATGTTGCTTGATGAACTTTTGGAAAGGGTGTGTTATCCGAACTGCGCAATGACTCAACTTCACTATTGTGTAACGGTACTGGACAACGAGGCCTTACGTTTTAAAATATTGTTATTTACTTCTAGCTCGCTCTTGAACATCAGGCGTTAGTACACCGAATCACGTAATGCCACGGGTTTGATTAGCACGTAAATCGAAACTCTTATAACGTTGCAGCGTCGTTCCCAACTGTCGCCACGCTATGGCGGTACCCAACCGAGCCATCTTCATCGTCTGCTTACCTTATGATGTCATGGACATTCAGCACTGAGGCCTCACGATGACTGGGTGGAAAATGATGACACCCATGTAGTAATTTTGCAGTCTATGCATCAGTTCTTCTCTTATGGTAGCAACAAAGAAGGACGTGCCTTGTCCAGTATATCAGCAGAAGACAGGTTCTTTTACTCTTTCCTCTGTGCCTCGTCAACCGCTGAGCTCTGAAAGTCTCGCCTGTGAAAGAGAGCCACGCTTATCCCCATTCGTGCTTGCTTCCGTTCAGAACCCCCCATACCTAACTGCACCACGTCTGAAGCCCGCGCCAACACGGCGGCTATTTTATGTAAGCTACTTTCCTCTCCTTACCCAACGTTCCTTTTACTAACTTTGTTGCAGAATTGCACACAGATGCACTTCATAGCCTATACAACGCTGTGCATACAAATATTTTAATTATTAAAAAAAGTACCCCGACAGAATTACATAAAGTAGAATGAATAATAGTGCAAATAAAAGAGAAGAAAGCCAGAGAGAGAACGTATGACAAAGTGGTATGGTTAAATCTGTTGGAGGATTTGGGGTGATATGAAAGCGTTTTCAGTTCGCTCGAAATGATAGATCCATCGAAATATTCTTAATTGGGTGAAACAGTTCGAAGAGGTCAATCAGCCTGTACTGCTACGCTACGTTCATGGAAGGAAAGATACAAAGGTCGAGATACCTATTGAAGGACTGTGGCAAGCTCGCTTATTATAATAAGAGCACGAGAGGTAAAAACAGGTCAGCTACGTAAACATGAAAGAAACCTCGTTCCTCAGCTGTTTATATTTAAAAACTTCTCGAGTCTTTTCATGTGATAGGACACGTGCACCCTCTTCATGCAAGTGTCGTTGATGGCACGGGTTATCATGGTGAAGTAATTTAGAAATAAATCAACGACAAAAATGAAGAGTTTTAAATATGAACAGCCGAAGAACCTCTTGGAAGGATTGTTTGTTCTTGTTATTAAAGAACATGGATATTTTCTTTCTTCTTTTTTTTCGCTAAAAGCCGCGGTACACTTTGTACCGCAAATGTAGTTTCGCGTAAAGGCAACTGCAAGGTCCCGTTTACACAACAGCCTTTGGCTACGATCGACGACTTCGCCGTGGCTTACATCGAGATACGATCGATACTTACCGTGGCAATCAAGCATTCCGTTGCCGAGTTGCATTGGTAAAGGTTTGTTCTTAAATTACAGTACCACCGTTCTTCTTCCTTTTCTTTTTCGCGTAAGTCTTTCGTTCTTCTTATTCTTTATTTTTTTAGTGCAAGTCTTTTTGACGGATGTCTAGACACGAAAGTAAAGCACAAAAATGACGTCCGAAAAGAAAAACCTTCACGCGAGAAAACGGTGTCAGGCCTGCCTGTGAGGACCGGCATGGTCCTTGTTGCCGCATCTCGACGTAAACCCCCGGAAGGTAGCCGAACATAGTCAAAAGCTACTTTGTGAATGGCCCTTGAGATGCTGGCTTGCCTTTAGAAACAAATACAAGAACCTTAAAGCCAGAATTATCTACGGACAGATTATCTCCGCATGAGCTTGCTTCAAAGATGTCTGCGGCCACGATGAACGTGACAGGAGCGTCGTGCGAGGAAGCAATTGACACCTCATGCAGTGATGTGCACAGTTGTCTTCTGTAGGAGCAGTGTTCGTCTCATCCCACCCTCTCCCCGAGCATGTGTGTGTGTCGGAGCATGTGCACGCTGCGTGAAAGGTGCCGACTCTGTCCCCAGGCTATCCTCCTCGGTACCTGGGCGCCCCGACGAGCCCCGCACCGCCCCTGGCCCCCCTGCACCGATTTAACTTTTCCTCCGGGAGCTCGGCTTCCGCTTCCGTGCCCGCTAGGGCTTCCGCCGCAGAGGGTACGACCACCCTCTCTCTCTCTCTCTTTCTTTCTTGCCCTACGCCAACGTTACTAAAACACTCAGTTGGGAAACTCGCCTTTGAAACCTGGGCCGCTGGCGTCCACCGAGACCAAGCTAAATACGATAACAGCGCCACCCTTTAGCGACGAGTTGAAACATGAAAGTTGCTTTATATGGCTACTGCAAGAGGGCCCTGCGAGATGGCGCCATCAGCCCTTCCGTGACTCGACGGAACCAGTAAGTGCAGCCGTGCAGTTTACGGAGTGGTCGCTCCAGGAGAAATGGCAGCGTTGCGATCGCCATTAGCTCGGTACTGGGGTAAGGATCGGCGCCACTTTTTCAGAGCAGGCTCTGTGGCAGTTTCCCAACTGAGTGGTTCTAGTAACGTTGCCCTACACCGACGCCACTAGAAGCCAAGGCCCCCGAAAGTGTATCCACGCAGTGCTTCCTAGCTGGCCTCAGTAACACTGCCAGCGCTTCTTGCAGCGTCGTTGCAGTGTCTCGCAGCGTCGAGCGCAAAGCCAGCACTCGACGTCAGCAAGATGCACGCGCCTGCCGCTTTGCGGTCGAGCCTCAGCGTGTTTTCCGCTTTAGGGCAGGTCGGGGATCCACTAGCGATGACGTCATGCGCAGGCCTTGTCTTCTACGTGGCAGCTGACCAACCCGGGCCAGTGCTGCCAACTTCCGTGAATATCCCAGCTCAGCACCATTTATCTAGCCCTATTGTCTCCCTGTTTTAAATCATGTTTCTCAATATAGTAAACAAAACACGAAGATTGTGGAATCTATAGGGGCAACCTCAATAGAAGTCTACAACTCTGTCAAAAGAATTTAAAAAAAAACAAGAAAAAAATATATTTTATATTTATATGGTCTCTGAATCAAAAGTCACCAGGCTCGATCTAAAATTGGCCGTACAAATCGGCGCCTGCAAGTAGCAATCTAAACTTTTCGTCATAAGGAGTATTCAAATTTCAACAGGACGGTTTTTATGTAAAATTATAAAGCATAGCTCCTTTCTGTAAAAAATAGGGCCAAAGTATTTGTCAGGGTCAACGGCGGGTGGCAATGCAAACGACCGAGTCGAGTGGCGGGACGCGTTTGGCGCACGTATTGATAGATGGCGCTACCTCCTTATCGAGACTGCTCGCGACAACCGTGGTTTATTGAAATGAACATAACCTTGTAAAAGAACTTGAAGTAGAAAGAAATGCGGTTGCATAACGACGGCGCTTTTGCTGCCGACGGATATCGTCTGCGTGTCGTCTTCCTTCATTCGCTGACCGGCTACCTTCCGACGCTGCTGCCAACGCCATCTATCAATACGTGAGCCAAACGCGCACCCCCACTCGACTTGGTTGTCTGCGTCACCGCCCGCCGTCCACCCTGGCTAGTTTTTTTGCCCTGTTTTTTTAACAGAAAGGAAGCTACGCTTTGTAATTTTACATGAGAAAACCGACCTGTGAAATACTCTCTTTTACAAAAAGTTTAGATTTCTATGCGCAGGCGCCGATTTTGACGGCCCATTTTAGATCGAGCCTGGTGACTTCAGACGCCCTTTATATATATATTATGGAATCTCATATATAACTGCAATATATTCGTAATTTTTTTTTTCTGTTATATATAATATATTTTATGGCACAAATTTCTGTTTTTAGATTGCTACACCACCATATGCCTAAAAATCTCTAAAACGTAGGCATATGTCTCCGCAGCTGGCAGTACTAATCTCAAGTCCTACGTAAGCCTTACCAACTGTTCATAAAAAACAAAAACAAAAAAAAACATGATTGCTTAAAGAAGGTTTTGGCACTACGCTAATGCGCAGAAACCCGTTGTATAAAGCGTAAAGCATCTGCACATGGTGGAAAGTTGGGCCAGTTGGTTCATGGTTCTTTAAATAAAAGCCCCGAATAAAGGCGGCTTGTGTCGTTCCACCTCTTTGTCCTTGTCTTATTCGGTAGCTTTTATTTAAGAGAATCTGCATATGCCCCATTTTACAGTCGGTGCTAACGGCGTTACGCGAGTTGGTATATAAAGAGAGTCTGGACTACCGCGGATTTTTTCGCACGTCAACGGGAGAATACCATTGGCTCAAGCTCTGATTGTTCACTTCGCCGGATCGAAGCTCTTCACTCTTGTTGACACAAAGTGATGGCCAGGAGCCACGAAAGCAATGAAGTGAAGACACTGCATTGTATAAAGCAGCTTTCTTCTGAAAAGTAACGCAATTCTCCTCTCTACTCCCTTGCCCTCTCTTCTGACCTCTCTCCCTCGGCTGCGCGCCGCCATGTTTGAGTCAAAGGCAGCGGCTAATCTGGGCGTCACGTGCCTTCAGAAGATTGTGCTTGCTCACATGGCATGTTCCATCCAATCGGCGAGTAGATACTGACAATCAAAAGCGGAGATGAGGGCGAGGAGGGAGCTTTTGCAGAAAGAAATGCGTTACTATTTCGAGGGAGCGCAGCCTGGTGCTCCTGGCGAGTCTTCTGCTAACCAAACTGGCATAAACTTGTGTCCGCCTTCTGACGTTAGGCCTCATCTGTTCGGCAACAGGAATGGACATTCAAACCTTTAGCGTTGACTGTTGGTTTCTTACAATGACTGCTGGGCGAATATATGGCTCCGCTGAAGCCCCCTTCAGTGCTATGACTCTGCGCTAATTTAGTCTATAAACTACGTCTAAGAAATCGACGATATCCGGTGGTCAGAGCATAACGCGGTCGAGGCAGCTCAGCCCGCCCGTGTCATTAGTGCCTTCAATATGCACAATGCGTGTCGGTCAAAATACGAAGCCCCGGTATCCGGCCAGATAAGACACCTGGTGTTTGGAAGTAGAATTTCCTTCCTTTCTCGCTGAGCAACTTCCCTTCTGCATCATCAATAGCTAATAAAGCTTATCGGGGATAATAATTTCCATTTTGCACGTGCTCTTTCGATAAAATATTTAGATATTTTCATGCGCGTTGTCGGCGTTTTCTTGAGCACATGCATACTACAAGTATGGTCAATGTTTACACGAAACGCTCGCTGTTATCATTGTTGTATCCGGCGTCGTTTAAAGGCTTTTCGCGAATTTCGTTGCACAGACTCGTACTGCATGGTGCGCGCCAACGAGTACATCCAGGACTGCTCGAAGGAGCACCAGAAGCGCCAGTACAACGCCAGGCGGTACTACTCCGACGACAGGGTCCGGGAAACCTGCTGGTGAGTGCATGACCTGCATGCCCTGACCAGGGCATGCAGCCACGGGTTGTGACGTAACAGTGATGCTCTGCTATGGTGTCCCTTTTTGACTCTGGTCATTTTGTGTGAATTGATTTGTGCGAACACTTACATTCAGTGTCGAACGGAAGTGTGTAATTAATTTTCCTCGAATCGTTTTCTTTTCTTCTCATCCTGTTGATCATTTTCGTTGTAACAACAAAATGGCTGGCCTCAAGATGGGCACATTTCGAGGAGATAAAAACAGGAGAGGAAGTCGATGCATATTCAGAAGGAAGCGATAGGAGAAAAGGTCTCACGTCAAAGTATTTAGCGAAGTTTTTTGGCTGTGCGAAAGTAGTACCTTCAGTAAAGATGTAACCCTGGAGGGATGCATTATCTTTCATCTTTTATCACTCGATCTAAGCAGAGAGAGCTGAACATCTGTTATCAAATGGGTACTGGGTTACAAATGTGTGACGTCACATCGATTTTTGTTTTGTTTTGTGGGTCAATCAAAAGCAGCTTGAAAAAACTTTCTGCAATCGTAAACTAATATTCTGATCCGCGAAGCAACGACGAAAAGAAATTGTTTCCTATGGCTACTCGCACGCCTGTGTGCATAGAAACGTTCAAAGCACTTATTAATTTTATTTATTTCAAATACTCCCAAGGTAAGTACATTGAAGAGAGGAGAGAGCTTTAAAATATTAACCACAAAGTGTAGATATACTATTAGTAGTAGCACGTTTAAACAAAACAAAATCAGTGATGTTAGCCATCGACGCGGAAAGGTACGACTTTCTAGATCATCCCGGAGTTGCACACGATAGGGGTGCTACTGTGGGCCCCAGGCGTGTTGGCAACATTGGGCTCTTTCGGTCGCGTATTTAATTTGTTTGTCCGATGCCCCAAAGGCCATCCTGGCAATATCCCACTCTGTCTGGTGATTGTTACAGAAATGCAGAGGAGGAGGAAAATTGACTGAGAAGGGCGAGGGGAAGAATCGTATGCGGAGAGCAAGTCGTTTGCTTCTTGCGCATGCGCAGGAGTTGCTGTGACATCAGAAAGACGCCGAGCTCTGATTGGCTCTGATTGAAGGATGAGTGGGTGAACCTCAAAGCATAGCTGCCTTGGCGTCTACCCACTATCCTTCATCCAGAACCAATAAAAGCACTGCGTTCTGACGTCACCACAGCCCCTGCAAAAGAAGCAGACGAACTTCCGCTTCGCATACTTTTGTTTTCCTGTTCTCTAGGCTAGGTGGCGCGGGCTACTGCCCATAATAAAGGATAAAGCCGTTAGCATCTATCCATTCATCCATCCATCCATTTCTGACGTTAACGTGGTTTTTCCGCGTGCATTCGCAGCGCCACACTGGCCTACCGCGAGTGCATCAAGGTGGTCCTGCACGACCAGTGCCGAGACGCCGGTAGCTCGGTCATCGACAACATCCTCTACCAGCAGACCAAGGAACTGGACTACGAATGCCGAGATTTCAACGCCTACCGCTGCGCCGGTTGCATGACCGTTGTCACGCAGATGGCACTGGTGACCTGCGTCGCTGTCGCTCTGGCGAGGTTCTTCAGCTTCAGCAGCTGAGCCGCGTGGTCTTCTCCATGAACGCTGGAGCTGCCTGTGTTTTGAGAATTGATTGCGGCGTTTAGATCTTGAGGTAGACCATAATAATCCGAGACTGGGAACACGTCAACAAACAATCGGACGTCACTTTGTTGAAAAAGCAAACTTGTCCCTCAAAACGCCAAGCCTATTCGTTTTATTGTCCATTTCCTGGCACGGAACTTTACGAGGTTTTCCTCGGGTAACCCTTTATCGATGCGCTGTGCTAGCCACGAATACTAAATACAAAAACAAAATAATCATGCAGTATACTGTCCAGGCTGCATGTTTCGTACTTCGAAGTTATTGCGGAGGATGTGAGTGTCTTATGTAGATTGCTTCGCCTCTTGCCGTCCTCCAGGAGTCATTAGGTAAACACCCAATTGTTGTGCAAGGATTTCGCAGCGTCATCGTTCA
This sequence comes from Ixodes ricinus, assembly GCA_037355805.1. NCBI lineage: Eukaryota > Metazoa > Arthropoda > Arachnida > Ixodida > Ixodidae > Ixodes > Ixodes ricinus. Next base: position 5,137 of record JAZHYW010030532.1, on the reverse strand, counting down.
GCAAGGTAGGAGAGGACAAAAAATGTACAGGTCCTATCTTGCTTGCCAATCCAGGAACATTATTGGTTGACAGAACATTTCACAACTGCGCAGTCCCAAGTTTGCCTCGGTTAATGGTCGATCCTCAAGATTCTAAGAAGGCCCCGTGCGTCTACTTCCCCACAGAGCGCGCTCAAGTCAGATTGCTGCGGCTTGCAACAGAAAACTAGCTAATGATCAGGTTCGAAACATATTTTGACGAAAGACACTGTTCGGATCAAATGTTTTCGTTGAAGCCTTATGTGACCCTCGTGATCTGCCAATCAGTGATTGGCTGTCTGCGTATTCTTCGGGAGAGTAGAAGCACGAACATTGTTTTAGAGTCAGCAAGTTCTCCTGTGTATACACCTTTTCTATTTGTCAAGTATACTTGGTAATGCGTTCGCAGAAGCGCTTGTTTGATGTTCTGCTTGGTTATCAGTGTGCATGTGTGTTGGTTGGAATCTCAATATATTCTACGCACTTCGAGTATTTTTTTTCTGCTTTGGAAGGAGGCATACGGGCCGCTTTGTTTATCTGATACGCTGTTCCTGGTGCCAGAACGAACGTGGGCTTCATGCCTCTATCACCACACGTTGATTCCGGACCACGAGAAAGGGCGTGTAACAGGCTACCGAAACACACACAAATTATTGTTTCATCTATCTAGCTCAAGTTTTCTTGCTAACCATGTTTTTGTTGGCGACCGAAGCGATCGGGTTTTTTGTGTACTTCGCCGACCTCATCCCACTTTGCCAGCGACAACGTTCACTAACTTTCAACATCATCCGCAGCTTTTACTTTCCCATTACAAACTCATTGGCTGGAAATAACTGGCCGGTGTCATCCGCGATTATTTGCTGACTACCTCCGTGAGATGAGCGTGTTTGTGTGGGCCAGCGAGTTTGTTTAGTGAGAACAACACAAATGTGTCCGAGGGACGCTTTTGAAAATTTCATCGAGCAACAGTGGCGGTCGCCATTTCTTGGGCACGCAGCGTTTGATTGGATTCGAATCCTAGCCGAACGCTGACGCCGCGCTCGTTCTCGATAGCGTCTGCCATAGCCTCCTCTACTAACAAGGCCTGGCAGTTCGACGATGGAGCCATAGAATGCTCGGTCGCAGATTTGGAGCTCGAGGATCTGGTAGCACAGAGCATCGACGAGCCATTTCTCGGGGAACCTGGACGTCAGCGCACAGTTTTTGCAGCGGCGAGAACATGAAACATACTTGTTCGCTCGGGAGAAGTGTGTTTCGGCGTGTCGCCGCAGCGGGGCGCCAGTCACGTGGCTCTCCGCTCATCCCTTGTCTGCCGCTCCACCTTTTCCATTTCGGCGGCCGCTTCTCGTGGCGATCTGCCAGGCTTTGTCAGTATATAGGAGGCTATGCGTCTGAGCAGAGTTTCCCCCAAACGCTAATGCAAGCCCTCGTGTCCAATGCTGGCAAGAGTACGTGCTCGAACAAGGGCGGACTTGTATACTTGGCGCAGCAGCTCTAGATGGCGTGCACTTCTGAAAAGGGTCTACGGGAAGGTAAAATGTCTGCCGTTCACTGAACCTACAAAAGACAAAACGGCTTCGAAATGGCGCAAACAGGGTCTTTTCCGGTTAAGATATAGTCTTTATAAAGTGATCTCAAAACGGCCACCAAAGTTTTACGAAGAGCAGCATTAATGATGAGAAATATACACTAATGAAAACTCGTCGTAGTGATGTCAAAGAAGCCACTTCTGATAAGCGCCTTTAATTTTCCTAACACTTTCCCGATTCGCTGCAGCAGATGGGCAGACGAAATACAAGCGGCAGAGCGGTTGTTTTGATTGTTCAGCTCCCAATTCGAGGCAGCTGCCAGCACAGCCGGTGTGTACCATAACAAGGGCCGAGCGGTTACGATAATGGGCACTGGACACCTCGAAGGTCCTTATCCTTCCTTTCTGAACAAACTGTCTACACATCAATTTCTTTGCAAAGAAGCTGAGAGCTGACCGGGCAGTCTACCGAGAAAGTCTTTAGCGATTGACGAAACCGCTGCAGAAAACATCTCGACTGTGGCAAGCCACCTGCAGTCAGATTGCGAGCGGGAGACATTTAGCATGACGTTTCATTTGATCACTCTCAGTGCTCAATCACGGGTCAATTTTTCTGGTCACCTGGAATTCGTCACTCATTCTGTTTCTATAAGCTTTAGCGAGCTGAGGGGTGTGAGCTCGCAGGCATTTTTGGAGTATGCCACCGTTCAACGGGGGTTGGTCACAATTCCCGATTTACCGAATTGGCACGCAACAGTGATTGTCAGGACTGAAGGGCTTCCAGGACTGAAGGACTGTAAGAACTAAAGGAATGTCAAGACTGAAGTTACACGCAACTTTCCCGACCTCCACCCTGTAAATCTGCCATAACGCGCACCCTTCCAAGCAGTTCAAATCCTTGCGTTCACTTTGTTTCCACCCGCTGAGATAGACTGCAACAAAGTCAAGCGTGTCGCGCAAACAAAAAGCGCGGAGCCATAGTCTCATTCTCGGCGCTTGGTTTGGTCTGCCGGATGGAGGTACCAACAACGGCAGCAGAGACGGGTGTTCCTGACAGGCTTAGAGGGCGATGACGCGTTCGTGGCGTTTGATTAGTCGCTGCTGGCTTGTAGTCCTCACTGTGGTCCATATCGACGCGATGCATATAGTCTCGGAGGTTTACCTCCACGTTTGGAAAGTGGTGATAAGGAGATAGCTGCTCCCGCAATGTCCACGACCTTGATGCAATCTTCCGATCGCACACTGAAGTGGTCAGTTTTGTGACCACTCGAGAAAAAAAAAAAAGGCCGGACGTCGCGCTGATTTATCTCGTATACGCTGCGCGCTCCGCGTTTCCTCGTCTCTTGTTTGTTAAAACATGTTGCCGTACCCTTTAAGCCGCACTGCTCACATATTATACAAACGATAACGGTGTTTCTGCAGACATGCTTACAGAGTTATCTGCAGACACGCCTTAAGCATATTTGAAGCTTGTATGCTTCAAACATGTCTGCGGACATGTCTGCGGACAGTTTTTGTCTGACCGGTGTGACAAGACCGTCGGACACATACCTCAGACAGTGTGTTCAGACTGTTTTTGTACGATGTATTGTCAGTGTTACCGCGGGGGCCATTCACAGACTTGCGTTGAGTCCGACCGAGGGAGATGGTGGGCATGGCAACAGCTGCTGTCTGCTCCAACAAAACGGGGTACAAACCGCTTTTGTTGGAGCCGACGCAGCTGTTTCCATAGCAACCCTCGCGTTCGATCCGGCTTTACGCGAGTGTGTGAATCGCTCTTAAGACTGAGGATACTTAAACGGAAAAGAGGGAGAGGAAAGTTGAAAACTGTTCACTGATGTCCTTAGGGCCACCATAAAAGATGCCGTGGCGAAATCTCCACCGGGATTTCGGCCGGGTCGTGATTGTTAACAGCATCTGTCTCTCCGCCGAGAATCTCTCCCGCAATGTTTGAGATAGACAGCCAGGTGTTGTTATCCATCCGTGTCCGATGTGTATTGCATTGTACATATTTGCCCCGCTTGAGTTGTATCATCCGCAGTCGCGATTGCTGTTCAAACAGCTTGTTGACGATGTCAGTTTACCGGCGATTAAAAACTTCCTATCCGTTGGTGCTTTGAGTCTGTGTCTACTTTGTGGTCATCTGGTTGATAAATTTTACCTACCCAAAATAAAAACAAACTAGAAAAAAACACGCTATTGATTGGAATTAAAATGGCGCGAACGACTAAGGACCGCCATTTCAAGGTCTAAGCGCGTTCAAGTTATGGCCAGATGTCACATGAATCCAGTATATCATGTTAGATTATACGGTTAAAAAAGTATATAAATAGATTAGACACGCGTCACGCCGAAGCATCTCTGGAAGCATGCACGGAGAGAGCAAACATTTTTAAAACATGAGGTATACCGGCTCAGAATATGCTACAGAGAAACCTTGTTAAGGCTGGGTGTCGACTAAAACATTTAACCCGATTAATCTCTGCTCATTAATCGATTAATTAACTGTTACGACATGGCCTCGAGCCCGTCGATAGTAAAACAGGCATCTAGTGGTGGCTGAAAGACGACTGTCTTTATTTCGGGTGCTCGTAGTTTTATACACAGCGGGTGGGCGATCAGCTCTTATCAGGTAAGAACACAACACGAATAACAGAAGAGTAACAAGATAACAAGCGGTACAAAACAGCATGACAATGCGTTTCTACAATTCTCTTTCCTTTAAAAGTGGAATCTATCCACTGGTTTGCGGGCTCTGGTTGAATGTCGCAATGTAGGATCTTCCGGTGGTACTTTGGAACTGCAGCTGGCGTGTCGGTATAATGGCTTCCACGCCTGGTGGTCGCCGAAGGTGACAACGCTGAAGGTAGGAGCACGGTCGGCTCCTGGTGGTCGGGTAGTAGTCTCCCCTCCGATAGCCTTTTTCGGACTTGGTCATCGTGCCGATGCACCAGCTTGTCCGGAGCCGCGACGGTCATCCTCCGTGACCCATCCGTAGACTTGATTTCGCCAGACGTCCAGTTGTCTCCTTGACCATAGTTGCGAACGTATACTGTATCTCCGGGTGCAAAGTTCCAATCAGCTGCTTCCTGCTGTTCTTCCCGAGGTTTGGTGGAAAGCAGGTATCTATCCGCGAGCGGACTTGATACCCCAACAAAACTTTAGATGGTGATTTCCCGGAGGGCTTAGGGGGTTCTGTAATTGAACAAAAGCCGAGCCAGGCTAGTTTCCAGTCGTTAACAGTGCACACGGCCCTCTCGGCAAGATTATGAAATTGTGGATGGAAAGGAGCCGTCCTAAGGTCCGTCGTGCTGTTATTCTTAACAAACTTCTTGAATTCATCACTTGCGAATGGCGTGCCGTTATCAGATACCAACGTACACGGAATACCAAAACGACTGAACAACCCGCGTAATGTCAATATCGTGAATTGCGTGATTGCCTGCGTCAGCGGCACTGCTTCGATCCATTGGCTATGTGAATCCACAACAATGAATATCATTTTTCCTTCAGAGGACCCGCAAAGTGAATGTGTACACTTTTCTAATTTTTCATCGTTTTTGGCCAATTTATTGGTTCATTCGCGGTTGG
>JAZHYW010030531.1:0-25169 GCA_037355805.1 Ixodes ricinus | reverse complement strand
CAACAAAGATGTCTAACCAAAATATGCACTTTTTAATAGGGTGGCAAGCGAAATCAACCAATACAGCTCAGATAAAGACAGACGCAAAGACGAAAACATGTGGCATGGGCATGTAGACATCAACCCGTGCTTTTCTTTTGCGACAAGCCAGCATCATCAACATTTACAGCTGTAGAAGCAGGAGACGTAAGAATGTGAAGAGATTATGGCAGCTACAACAAAGATGTCTAACCAAAATATGCACTTTTTAATAGGGTGGCAAGCGAAATCAACCAATACAGCTCAGATAAAGACAGACGCAAAGACGAAAACATGTGGCATGGGCATGTAGACATCAACCCGTGCTTTTCTTTTGCGACAAGCCAGCATCATCAACATTTACAGCTGTAGAAGCAGGAGACGTAAGAATTGTGAAGAGATTATGGCAGCTACAACAAAGATGTCTAACCAAAATATGCACTTTTTAATAGGGTGGCAAGCGAAATCAACCAATACAGCTCAGATAAAGACAGACGCAAAGACGAAAACATGTGGCATGGGCATGTAGACATCAACCCGTGCTTTTCTTTTCCGACAAGCCAGCATCATCAACATTTACAGCTGTAGAAGCAGGAGACGTAAGAATTGTGAAGAGATTATGGCAGCTACAACAAAGATGTCTAACCAAAATATGCACTTTTTAATAGGGTGGCAAGCGAAATCAACCAATACAGCTCAGATAACGACAGACGCAAAGACGAAAACATGTGGCATGGGCATGTAGACATCAACCCGTGCTTTTCTTTTGCGACAAGCCAGCATCATCAACATTTACAGCTGTAGAAGCAGGAGACGTAAGAATGTGAAGAGATTATGGCAGCTACAACAAAGATGTCTAACCAAAATATGCACTTTTTAATAGGGTGGCAAGCGAAATCAACCAATACAGCTCAGATAAAGACAGACGCAAAGACGAAAACATGTGGCATGGGCATGTAGACATCAACCCGTGCTTTTCTTTTGCGACAAGCCAGCATCATCAACATTTACAGCTGTAGAAGCAGGAGACGTAAGAATTGTGAAGAGATTATGGCAGCTACAACAAAGATGTCTAACCAAAATATGCACTTTTTAATAGGGTGGCAAGCGAAATCAACCAATACAGCTCAGATAAAGACAGACGCAAAGACGAAAACATGTGGCATGGGCATGTAGACATCAACCCGTGCTTTTCTTTTCCGACAAGCCAGCATCATCAACATTTACAGCTGTAGAAGCAGGAGACGTAAGAATTGTGAAGAGATTATGGCAGCTACAACAAAGATGTCTAACCAAAATATGCACTTTTTAATAGGGTGGCAAGCGAAATCAACCAATACAGCTCAGATAAAGACAGACGCAAAGACGAAAACATGTGGCATGGGCATGTAGACATCAACCCGTGCTTTTCTTTTGCGACAAGCCAGCATCATCAACATTTACAGCTGTAGAAGCAGGAGACGTAAGAATTGTGAAGAGATTATGGCAGCTACAACAAAGATGTCTAACCAAAATATGCACTTTTTAATAGGGTGGCAAGCGAAATCAACCAATACAGCTCAGATAAAGACAGACGCAAAGACGAAAACATGTGGCATGGGCATGTAGACATCAACCCGTGCTTTTCTTTTGCGACAAGCCAGCATCATCAACATTTACAGCTGTAGAAGCAGGAGACGTAAGAATTTGAAGAGATTATGGCAGCTACAACAAAGATGTCTAACCAAAATATGCACTTTTTAATAGGGTGGCAAGCGAAATCAACCAATACAGCTCAGATAAAGACAGACGCAAAGACGAAAACATGTGGCATGGGCATGTAGACATCAACCCGTGCTTTTCTTTTGCGACAAGCCAGCATCATCAACATTTACAGCTGTAGAAGCAGGAGACGTAAGAATGTGAAGAGATTATGGCAGCTACAACAAAGATTTCTAACCAAAATATGCACTTTTTAATAGGGTGGCAAGCGAAATCAACCAATACAGCTCAGATAACGACAGACGCAAAGACGAAAACATGTGGCATGGGCGTGTAGACATCAACCCGTGCTTTTCTTTTGCGACAAGCCAGCATCGATCAACATGTGTACAGCTGATAGAAGCAGGAGACGTAAGAATGTCAACAGATTATGGCAGCTACAACAAAGATGTCTAACCAAAATATGCACATTTTAATAGGGTACCAAGCGAAATCAACCAATACAGCTCAGATAACGACAGATGCAAAGACGCAAACATGTGGCATGGGCGTGTAGACGTCAACCCGTGCTTTTCTTTTGTGACAAGCCAGCATCATCAATACGTACAGCTGTAGAAGCAGGAGACGTAAGGATGTCAACAGACTATGGCAGCTGCAACAGAGATGTCTAACCAAATTAGGTGCTTTTTAATAGGGTGGCTAGCAAAACCGACATATACAGCTCAGAAAATGACAGTCGCAAAAAAAGTTAAAGCAAGTTTGGCATAAGATAATGTTATGTCTAGACATCAACCTGTGTTGGCAGGCACGTTTTCAGCAGGCACATTTCACTACCGAGAGTAATGCCCCAAATGGGCCTATTTCAATTACACTAGTAGTTTTGACAACAGCCAAACCCTGCAATTCCTTGTTAATATTAACAGCACCGCCCTTTCCACTAGGCCAATTCACCGGGATCGTCAGTACACCTCTGAGGGCGTCAGTGCCTCAGTTGCAGCGTCACCGCGGACGCGCATGCAGTCGCTCAAATGTAGCAATACCCGGTTGCAGTCAGGACCAGCATGTAGGCGATTTAGCGAGCGACGAGGTGAGACGAGCGACGGTGAGAGCGACGATAGTTAGCGACGAGCGACGGAGATTTCTCATTGTCGCTCGTCGCGTGCCTCGGTTTTTGGATTTAGAAAACGTTGCTGATTGCCTTGGTCGCTTGCTCCCGTCGCTCTCACGCGGCTTGCGTCGTCGCGCGACTGACCGAACGACAGCGAAACAGGCCGCTGTGGCGTCTCTCGTCACTCGCCAGATCACTTACACGACGTTTCATCGATACGTTACGTTTTATCGCTATTTCGCGCGCGACATAGCCTTGGGAGGGGGCATTCATGTCGCCGACATGTGCAGACTTCGGAGGCCCGATTCACTGAAGCGGCGGGGCATTCCCCCGATTATTAAGCCTAGTTTTCTTAATGCCGTAGCCCCACTAGAGTGACAAACAGGAACAAAAGATACTGACAAACCCCTAACGCGTTTTTAATGTTTTTGCAGCTCGCAGATAATGCATCGTGTCATACCCATTTCCAACAGTCGGTGCCGCTGCCGCGAGCACACGACAAGCAGACGAGAATGCGTCGCGGAGTAACACTTTGTATCAATGTGTTATTCCGCGCTCGCCCTCCTTATTTGTTGCGGCCACCTGTAGGTTCCACAGCCCTGCACAGAACTTCTGACTAGGAGTATAGTCGACGCTTTCTTTTCTCGATTGCGTTCGCAGCGTCCACCGTGAACTTGTGCGCTCGGCCGCAGCCGCCGCAGCCGAACCAGCTGGACGGCCTCCGGCGCGCGTACCGGCGGCGGCAGCGTAGCCATAGCAACCACGCCGCGAGTGCGGTTGCCAGACAGAATTCACACGATTTTTTTTCTTTTCACTCACGGTGAGTTACAAGAAGTTAGGCGCGTATCATTATAATACATTATGATGTAAGAGGTTATTAAGAGATATATGTACCTACCTAAGACAAATGCAGGAAAAATATTATTGAGAAATAATATTGGCGTAATCTTTTCATATCTTTATAAAGACTAGCGTGGTCACTGGGCTAACCGATGCGCGAAAATGGAGGGCATATATACCGCTCGGGGCACTGCTCCGTTTGTATTAGTAGGATGTATGTACTATTGATGTGTGTTGACCGTGTCATGATTGTATTAGCGTGTGTGTGTATGTATGTGCAGTGATGTGTGTATGTCCGTGGCGTGAGTGCTCGTGTGGAGCGTCAGGTAGTCGAAAGAATTGCTATTTTTTTTTCTTCAAATATTTGTAACTTTTATTTTCGTCGCTAGATGGCGGTGGTTGCCACCCAGTTTGAAAAGTGTGGCAGTTGGTGATCTATAACTATTAGAGCGCTGGATGCCATTAGTCCATCCGTCGCGTTATCAGCGCTGCTCCGATTTAACTGGTGGCTGTGTCACCGTGTTATGCTGCCCGATTGTAACGAAAGGAGGCTAGGCGGCTTGCCCAGCGCGTGTTCTAGGTGCTGAATACCGCTGTTCACGCACAAACGTCCATGATTGGATAACACACGTAACAGAGGTGAGCACGGGCATTAGTTGATCGAAAGCCACACGGAGCGCGAGTGCGATACCTCCTAGCCGCTGTCGACAGAGGGTGTCTGAGCGATTCGTTGTCGCTCACGGCAAGTGGGCGTTGTGTTCAATAAAGCCAGCATGCCAGTGTTTGTAAAGCGATCCCTTCTTTATAAACGCTTCTGATGCGATGAAAATGCGACCCGCATTGAGCAGGCCGAGCGAGACTTCGGCGACAGTCTCGGCTGTTCAGCCTCCAGCGGTTTCGGCCTTACTCGTATTACTTGCGGTGTTGGTGCTTTGTAATAGAGATGTTTGGAAAGTGTTTTGCGCCTCCAGATGACACCAAACGAGCGTGCGAGCCGTAAGCTCTCGCTCCGGCGAGAAGCCGCGTACGGCTCGCCAAGCCTTTTAATCGTATCGCCTGTCGCATACTGGTCGCCATATTGTTTTTAGGGTGTTAGCAGCTACACGATTTTCTTTACCTCCGGCGGCTAACACCCTTACACGAATAAAGGCGTTAGCCAGAGGACGAGCCATTTACACGAATAAGGGTGTAAAATTTTAAATGTGTCGCCAAGCCAATCAATGTCGTGCGTTGGATTGGTCCTTGACCGTCGGAAGGGAGCAGCGACATACCTGACATGTCCACAACACTGGAATGGCTAGTAGGATGGCTCATAGCGCCCCCTGTGGTCTATCGGAAGGTGAAAACAAATATTCGCAACTTTCAGCAATGGTGGTACCGCGGTGTGAGAATAGTGCTCCCTAGCTCTTGGATGATTGCCTTCACAATAAAGGTGCTTGCTGACACCTTCCCGACGTGAAAAAATAGAGTAAGGCTCGAACACTGTTCGTGCATAGCAAAACTGGAATTATTTACGCGTCTCGGACCCAGCCTCGTACTGCTGTTCTACGACGATCATCCAGATGACAGCCATTCAGATAGACATCAGTGCGCCCCTGTGGATCTTGAAAGTAGCAAATAGGATCAACTATCGAAAAGGACCATCGGAAAATATCTGATGGTCCATCAGGCTGAACGTCTGTCGTATTTTGGGACATCGATGGTCTGATAGTCTGTGATAGTTTGATGGCTTGTTGGCGTGACGGCTTGATGATTTGATGGTCCGATGGCCTGTACGTACTTTGGGACGCCTGACGGCTTAATGGTTTGATGGACTCTTGGTCTAATGGTCGCTATGAATATCTAACTACAGAATACAAAATACAACGATAGCCTTAAAGACAAATATAAATTTTGTTTCGTGTCCATCAATATTTTAAAAAGGGATATTCGGAGCGTTAGAATACCTTACGAAATAACCGTCGAAAACTGAAAGCAAAGATTTTGGTTATGGCATAATATTATTCCGATTTGAAAATTATTGAACGACTAATTATTATACCGCGAAAACAAAACGGTTTGAAAAATGCGCTTAACACTTTCGAGACTACATTACGTGCCACTTTAGTGGTGTCTGCTGCGTGGCAATCTGCACTCATTCCCCATCGCCCATGTCGGGCATGACGGCGTCGTGCGAAAGCATGCAAGGGCTGGGCAAATGATCGATTAGCCTACCGATTAATCTATCATTGCTTTAATCGCGATATTTTTAACCGGTTAGTTGGTAAAAAGTTTTGACGAATCAAAAGAAAGCAAAAATAAACGCTTTTACCGTGCAAATGTGGACGACTACGTCCTACATGAAGGGCTAACTTTAGGTGAAATTCTAACAGTAAACTGTAGGGGCGAAATTTGTAACTCCAGACAAGGGTGCAGAAGGTTGCACGTGTCCCGGGCCCCGACCACTTCAATGTCGTGCAGAGTGTCCGTTTAGTTCAGTAGATACTACTGTAAACAATCAAAGGGGTCGCTCTAGCCGGAGAATATCAACGAACCTCTTTGCCTCAGGCAGCTGAAGTAAGAATCTGTGAGAATGAGTGTCTGAACTGTTCTCAACTTCACATCGAGGTTGATTGATAGCCACAATTGTATATTGTGGCGGTTTTAAACACATTCAGCAAAAGAAAAGAAAAATAATGTAATTTTGGCTTTTAAAAATATGAATGGAAATGAACGAGACCAATTAATCGATTAATCAATCGATTGAAGGGTGGCGATAATCAGGTTAAAATGTTAATCGACGCCCAGCCTTACACAGTCTCGTCGGGCCGAGAATGCAGTTATCCTCGTCTTACCTCATTCGCTGCTTTGTAAACATTTCTTCTCGCACACGTTTAAGCGCCGTTCACACTCTTGCGACGGAGTACGACAGAAAGATACCAGACCGGTTTTAGGACCGGATGCGCTACAGCGGAGCTGGTCCTAAGAGATCGCAAGAGGCTTAAAAACCAGTTTGGTCTCTCTTGGTCGTACTCGGTCGCACTCGGTCGTAAGAGGTGTGAACGGGCCTTAAAGGTAGAGAACGAAATTTCAGCGCTCATTTTCTAGCTTGAATGTGTTGCATGTTGCACCCTAACCTCAAAAACACCAGTCTTCCGTTGAAAGGCACAAGAAAACTAATTTTTAAGCTAAATAAACGATCTTCCAATGTGCACCTGGTGGATGCATGCGGAGCCTATTTGGGAGGTAGTCTAGCAACGTTGTGGAATCTGCTACGTAGTCGTGACGTAGCAGATTCCTTCAGAGCAGCGCCGCTCTTTGGCATTTCAACATTTTTCTTCTTAGCTTCCCTCCTCAACTCACAAATCGCGCATTGAACCAAACAGTCCAAGAAGACGGAAAGGGTGGACTCTCCTCTTTCTCGGACCCTCGTTTGTGCAGCCGGATGCAGCCATTCTCCCCCTAGAAGATTAGCCAGTCGCTCAAAGCTCGGACAAAAGTTGCTTTCCCCGCCCCGTTCAGCCCTAAGCTGACAGTGCTGTGGAAGCTACGTGCTTCTTGGGCCAGCCACACGCTCGTCACCCCACGGGCACTTCGAACGGCTCGGTTGTAACGCGCTGACGCTATTGACACCACCACAACGCTGACAACGCCACCAAGGGCAAAGCTCATAATCCCGCCAGCCTTGCTACGTCACGAATGCGGGGAAACTTTTCTTTCTGTTTTTGTTTGCGCCGGATATCCCATGACGCATCGCGCCCTCCGTTCGCTTCTCTTCGAGCGCTCGCTCGAGTGCACCGTTTGGAACGAAAAATATAGCCAATCGTTCAAAATACAAACGTGCGATTATGAATTACGGTTATTACACGTCATGCTTGACCCATTTCCGAACGAAATTTGAAAATTTCAATTTTTGTTTTAGTACCTTTTTAACACTACACATACGTCTAGTAAATGTATTTATGATCAAGCGAAGTGCGTTATTCGATACATTCTCTGCCACTGAGGTTGTGGAACGTGATCTACTTGACATAAAAAGCGAATCAACAAACCGTTTCACCAACAAACCAGAACATAATATAAAGCAGAACTATATATGGGTGATTTCATCTCAACTCAGGCACGGATTTAGGGTCGAATTTTTAATTTTGACTAAAAAAAATATATGTTTTGGGGCAATTCCTATAATAAAAGAAAACACAGAAGGGCAATTTGGTCCCGTTTTTTGTTCTCGAGTTATGGACCGTTCAAGCGGCCAAGGTGGAAACTGACGTTTTCCAGCTTATCGGAGGTGCCATATTTCACTCCATCCCTTTTCCCTACTTTTTACGCTACATCAATATAACTTTTTGGGAACACTCTAGACATAGGCTTTTTCATGCTAATTAAGCGTCTAGGTCATAACATTCTTTAAATCTTTTTTTATTTGTCAAACCGCCTCTCTGCGACGATATTTGTCGAAGTTCAGCAAGCTGATAGCTGTGTGACCTAATCAACATCCTTTTATGATCTTTATATCACCGTAAATCTCCAATCAAACTCTTTCTTTTGAGTATAATTTCCATATTTTGCGATAAGTATATAATACGCTACATGTGCCTGAAAAACGAAAATTTCGAAAAACTGTGCAAGTTTGAAGCCGATTTTCTAAAAAATACCCCACTTTTATTTCTTTTTTATTCACAGTTAGTTAATATAGTAGTCTATCAGAAACTACCGGCAGAATTTGCTAATATATGGCCGCTATTAAAACTCGAATCTCGTGCTTTGAGTGTTTTGAACGGGACTTCGCACAGGCGCTCTGCTGAGCAGAATTTTGGCCTATGTACGGTTTTCTAATTAATGTTAACACTTACCTCAACATCTGAGCGTAAAAGCCAGTGAAGCAACATTATTTATCCTAACAATATTTATTTACTCGGCACTGGCGTGATTTGCAAGGTGTGTGAGCTTCGCCCTATGTATTGACGGAGAACATACGTAACATCTAAACTCCCGGACAAACTTAAGTCAAGAGGAAAAAGTCTAAGTAACCCGGCAATGAATCACTGAAAATAGAAATGAAACCTAAACACGTGACTAACACGTTTGAAGCCTTACACGCTACGAAATGCTTGTTATTTTACGAAAGAGTCCGTACGCGCACAAAATAAACCGTAGTTCCTAAGCGTCAGATACTAAATCGTACATATGTATATGCACTGCATATCTGTTTGACATAAGAAAATATGACAATTACATATCAAGTTCGGTGTTCCAAATTCAAAGCCGAAAGCAAAAGGCCCCAGAGGAATTCTCTAACGATCTGCATTCTCCCGTATTGGGAGGAAGTAAGCGCTGTGCCCGCACTTGTGGATACGGACTTCGAAATAAAATTTTTTAAGTACACTACTTCACATTTTATTAATGTTTATGGTTGGATATTGAGGTAACTCCTAACGATAAATATAAAACCTTACATAGGCCAAAATTCTGCTCAGCAGAGCGCCTATGCGAAGTCCCGTTCAAACCGCTCATAGCACGAGATTCGAGTCTTAATAGCGGCCATACAAACAATATTTTACAATTTATGCTGGTAGTTTCTGATAGACTACTATATTTACTAATTGCAAATAAAAATAAAAAAATAAAAAGTGTTTTTTTTTTAGAAAATCCACTTCAAACGTGCTAGTTTTCGAAATTTTCGTTTTTCAGGAACATGTAGCGCATTATATACTTATTGCAAAATATTGAAATTATACTCAAAAGAAAGAGCTTAATTGGAGCTTTACGGTGACACAAAGATCATAAATATATGTTGATTAGGACACACAGCACACCTTGCTGAACTTCGTCAATATCGTAGCAGAGAGGCGGTTTGACAAATAAAAAAAAGATTTAAAGAATGTTACGACCTAGACGCTTAATTAGCATGAAAAAGCCTATGTCTAGAGTGTTTCCCAAAAAGTTATATTGATGTAGCGTAAAAAGTAGGGAAAAGGGATGGAGTGAAATATGGCACCTCCGATAAGCTGGAAAAACGTGAGTTTCCAGCTTGGCCGCTTGAACGGTCCATAACTTGAAAAGAAAAATCGGACGAAATTGCCGTTTGCGTCTTCTTTTATTATAGGGAATTGCCCCAAAACATATATTTTTTCGTCAAAATTAAAATTTCGACCCTAAATCCGTGCCTGAGTTGAGATGAAATCACCCATATATGGTTGAAAAAACATAACTGAGCCTACAAGAAGGTGTCTTCGTGACCTTTCGGGTATCACTATACTTTGTTTCACCTTAAGTCAAGACGTACCAGACGCTTCGAGCTGGTGGGACCAATCAAACGGCGTGAAAAGCGCACCATCATGGTGTTTTATCATCGCTGAACCAATCGTAAATAACAAAGCCCAGTGACTTGCGCTTTTGGCAATGCTTGATTGGTCTTATTACTTTGTAGTATAAGACAATATTTTAGCAGGATTATTACGAATGCAACACTCCGTCATCGAGCCACACCGCTATCAGCTCTCTACACCGGATGTAATTCAAGCATGCACGACGACGTGATTTTTGGTGCCCCCTCTCCGGAAGAAGTCCCGAAGATGGTCAGGTTCTTTCTACCACTGACAGATGTCACGAATAGCACGATCAGTCTTTTTGACGTTTTGATGGTCTATAGAGATATCCTGGTGGTCTTATCCAGGCAACATAAAAATGTTTCGATTATCCGTCAGCCACCGCCAGAAATGTTTAACGGTCTGTGAGCTACCAACAAAAGTCTTTAATGGTCCGCCAGCCACCATCAGAAATTGTTTAATGATCCACCAGACACCGTCAAATAAGCCTGCCGAACCATCAAAGAAGTCTGATGGATTATCAAGAGGATCTGCTGGGCCGCCAAGGAGGTGTGATGGGCCGCCAAGAAGGTGTGATGGGTCATCAAAAAGGTCTCATGGGCCATCAAGAAAGTTTGATGGACCATGAAACATTTCTGATGGTCTTTTCGATGGGAATAGACGAATAGGAAAAATCGCATAGACAACCGCATGATCAAATAGGATGGACACAGTGCAATTCCTCGTATTTGTAAAGTTGGTCGACCACTGTAAATAGGTTAACTGATGCGGTGTCCTACAGGTGGCGCACCATCTTTGCAAAGCTTAGAAAGAAGGCAGCGTAAATTTCCCAACCGGCTGCCGTCACATTTATTCACGAGAGACACAAAACAGCTGCCGAACAGAATGTCGGGAAGCATGAATCGTTGAGATCGACAGAAAGCAGCCGACATTGTAGAAACAAAAAAAGAAAAAGGTCAAAACACGAATAAGCATAATAAACAAACGAGAAGGTCGTTTCGTTTGCTTGTTTTTACCTTCGATAGAGTTGGGTGAAGAAGGGTGGTTGTTCGCCCCCCCCTTCCCCTCCCTATAGTCTTTTTAACTAATAGTGAGCGCATCATTCTTGTTTGTTTTTCTAAAAACAACAAACGAAATCCGCCTGGCTCGAACACAGTAAACAATGCATTCGCGGCAGTCATACTTTTTCTCGTTTCGATTGTGTCTTGCAGAGTTATTCTTTAAGTTCCGGTGTGTTTACGCAACTATGACCAGTTTGTCGGTGAACACCAGACACCGCGGAATGATGAAGGAACAGCTGCATGCTACCTATCCTTTCGCAGCTGCTCTGCTGGTTTATATACTTTATAAAACAATTCCCCGCCGTGTTGTGTACTATCTTTTCCGCTGTGTCGACTCGCGACAGCGTCTCGTCGCGACGCCGTTATTTGAACACCCGTGTTTGCAAAAAACTGCTATAGCGTTCTTTGTTGTTTTTTTTTGAGGGGGGGGGTGAGAGGGTTGAGTCGACGTTTTCGTCGCTCGCGCGCGTCGCTGAACGCGGAGCGGAACGGAGGACAGACACAACTCGCAGAGTGTTTAAATTTTGATGTGGAAGTTGAGGAGGGAAGATATGGCATCTCCGGTGCGGCGATGGGAATGATTAATATGCGGCAGAGTGAGCAAGGAGTTCGAATGGAAGGAAGGAGAGGAGAGAGAGACGCACTGCACTGTTAGTGGGCGCGGGCGTCTTTGCAACATTAGCGCTTCTGTCTTGTATTTCGCTCTCTCGCTAAGATTTTCGGCACTCGTGCTGTTGCGCTCGCCGCGTGAACGCTGCCAGGGTGGGAGGATGTTGTCCGAAATGTGAGTGATGACGATGAACGAAAACAAAGCGTGGCAAACTTCCCCGTTCTGCTCGAAAAGTGTGTGGAAAAGCTCTGAAAGAGTTCCGAGTTTGTTATGTTTTCTTTATTTTTCTTTTCTTTTGTTGTGTAAGTGCTCCACTCGGCTGTGAGGATTTAGGTGTACACGTTCGAAGCACCGTGTTTCTCTTAACACTCATTTCGTAGTGTCTGACTAAAAGATAGCTGCGTATACATTATACTTGTTTTAATTTCCTTCGTTTAGCGGAAAGGAGTGTTCGAGTGATATAACATACAGTATAAACACATCACCCAGAAATGGTCGTGTAGAGAAAACAAATAAAAAAAACCCCAAGAAATGAGGAAACATATCGTAACAAAACAAAACAAAAAACATTGTGGTTTAAGACGTTATTTGGTTGGTTGATTGATTATGATGGCAGAAAATCGTAGAAAGATATATATGATGATACGCTTAGCGAAATTCAACCGCGTTTTTCCTGCTTATTGTAATGCTTGAAGAGCGAATAGCACGCAACTCGGTGACGCGAGCACTCGTGTGTTGCTTGAACACAAAACAACTCGCGACGCTCGAAGCTTTTAGTGCAGTTCACGTTAAAGTGAAACGAATTACAGGGATTCTGAGTTCAATCCCCGCCCGTTTGGAGCTGAACTAGCGTCACGTACCGGCACGGGTTCGTGTATCACACCAGCGTGATTCACGACTTCAGGCCAGCGGGAGGCACTGCACCGGCTAAATTTTTCATCTACAGCGAAGACAGACAGACATTGGGGCTGTCTAACTTCCCACTGTGTGGTGGTACACGTAACGGAAATATTTATGAAGTCTGCTCGAAGAAAAATGCACATGAGATCAGTGTTCTTTTTTTTTTTTAGTGGCGCGAACAAGAGTCTTTTTGCAGACAAACAATAATTGTCGCCGGGGAATCGTAGAATATTATTGTGACTATAGCCCCATCAAAAGCCTAGCAAGTAAAAAAAATAACTTACGTATTCGACGGCCGATATTGGAGAAGGGCTGTGCACGTAAGAGGAGACACCTAAATGGTTTCGAAAATAGGGGCTTCGTCGTTTCACTCCTTAAAATATTGAGACGAATCCGACCAGCCGCGTCGTCCAGATAAAGACGGCCGCCGCCGTGACACCTCGCATCGCGGGTCGCATCGGTTACAGGGTTGCCACATAAATTTCCAAAAGTCTCTTTCTCTTCTTCTCTAGGGGCGAGAAATATATAAACAAAAAGAGCCGAAATCTTCCAAGCTCGGCTTTCCACTCCATAAACGATTGTTTCTGGCCGAGTCTTCGAAGAAACCGAGGAGAGCGGTCCGCTTGCTGCAACCCCGAAAAGGACGGTGGTCCGTCTTCTGCCACGGAGATGAAAAACCTTTCGCGTTCTTCGAGCTTTGTTCGTTTGTTTCTCTCTGGTTCCCTCGGTGTCGTCTTCAGTGAGCGGGGACCATCTGTCAGGATACTGTAGGCCCACGGCTCTTGCTCTCCCACGCGATGCCTGAGACCTTGATCTTTGAGGCTGTCCCGCGGGACCGAATATTTATGGTGGTGCCACGTATACGGCGGACATCCTTTCTCGGGGTGTCCCCTGTTGCCGCGTCCTCCCGTGCGCTACGCGAGGAACGAGGTCAGCCAGTTCTGTCCGCAGACTTGCCTTGCCGCGGTGGCCGATGGCTGTACACTTATTTGTGCCATTGCGTCATCCGGTCTCTCACTACACTATATTATGTCGCCACATTGTTTTGGCTTTTTAGTATTTACTTGTGGCTGGATCGAGTCGCGATATCTGTCAAGAGCTAGTGCTTCGTTTAGACACCTTCGTGTTTTGTAAGGTTCCCACTGGCATGACTGCGTTACAGATGAGTGGAATGTAATAACGGCAGGGCAACCGACCTCCCGGATCATGAATAAAGCGTACCCCAAAGTTAGTTCTAGAGATAGTCGAGGAATCAAGTCACGGCGACGTTTGACATTTTTATTCTTTCCGTGAGCGACGCAGCACGGAAGTTGTCAACCTTGCGAGCATTCGGGCACTTTTACACTCAGGCGGGTCTCTCGCAGGTTCAGTGGTCGCCCGGAAGAGTAAACAGCAACCCTCAGCAAGTTATTTTTCGGAGCTCTTTGATAGGATAGCAATATTATGTGGAGATTACGTAACGTTACGTACACGTTCGAACGCAAGTCACCCGAGTTGACGATGTGCCAGTTTTTTGCTAGATGGTTCAACGCACGGCATGGATATGTGCCTGAGATTTGGGTCTCACTTTTCGATGGACTTCTCTGGTTTGGTCGAATTTCGAGTCAGTATACTTGTGATATCTTTTTTTGCAATGGTCTTTTCCGGACCAAGAATAATTGCCGGGCGCCAGTACTGGGCTCGATCGACCTTTCCTTGATCGAACAGCGTGCCGCTATTCACATGCCATCTGGTATAAGGACAGAAGAGGGGCCTGTTCAGCTTTGCCCTCAAAGGCAATTCAAACGACTCTTGCTTGCAATGCTCATACGTCGTTGCGTGCTCGTCACCCTATGATATTTTATTCACCGCATTCGGTGAGAGTTGATACTACGGGGTGTCAAAGTGTTTGGTGCTCCAGTGGACTTCCGGGGGTGTAGTTATATGTTGTTGAGCAACGCACAGTGATCAGGTAGAAGAGCTTTCTTCAGAGAAGCACCTGCAATACGATCTATAAGAACCTGGGCGCATTGTAGAAAGTAGCACAAATGACAAAAGGATGTGAGACAAAGGAAAAGGAAAACCGGAAGCGCGCAGGGGATCACCGATAGTGGCGGCAGTGAGCTTGTCTGCGAACACATCGGTGAGGGAATCCATACTGGTTTTACTGCTCCTGTCGCGAACATATTTGCACCGAGAAGGCAGAAAAATGAGTGCGCCGTAAACATATACATTTACGCTATTTGGACCTGGTCGATAGACTGTTTCCATCAATCCGTCACCGCGCTCACTGCGTTCCGGGAACCTGCGGGCCAGGCGCGTAGTTTTGCTGCCCACTGATACCCACAATGCATAACGTGGCATTACGCCGCGATGACGTGCTTCGTGTTTTGGAATGAGTTCTCTATCAAGCTCTCATACGAAGAACGTCTCATACGAAAAACCAATCAATATGAATTACAATATGAATTACAAATTACAAATTCGGGGAACGGCGGAGCGACGCCCGGAGCGTGTAGTCACGTGTTTGGTTTCCAGCGCTGGATTGTCTAAAGATGACTCGTAGCGTCCGCAGCGGTCCCTCCTAAGATGAAACGGAGTATATACAGCCACCCAAAGAAACGTAGGGGGGCCACTCAGTGGTCCTTGCCTTCACGCTTCTTGCCTCGTGCTCCGGCGCCCTTATCGGCCAATGCCCTATAGTCTCGTTGACCGTGGAGCGACAAGGACACGCTCGACAGCTGCCTCGCCCTGCGTTCCTCAATCTGTCCATGACTATAACCCCTTTTCACAAGGGCTCCGCCATCTTGAATTGTCGTCACTTCCAGTATGGGCGAAAACATTGCTTTGCTGTCGCCACGCCAATGGAGGGCATTTAGGATATAAGCGTAACAGTCATGCATTCTCGTTTTGCCTCCCTTGTTTTTTTTATTTTTTTTTACTATATACAGGTGTAAACGTTTTATTATTTTTTCGTCGCCCATACAGGATACGCCTATTAGGTGGCTGGGGGCGAGAGTGCACGAAGAAGGTCTATAGGTGCTGGACCCAAAACTCTGTGGCTTCACTTCTGTGCAGAGCTGCTGCAGAGAAAATGGCATATATGCCCATGCGATCTCAAGAGTCCGCCTCTCAAAATGAGGAGGGTCCAAGGACAGTTTTCTTTCAAAAATCGAAACGTGCGCGGGGATAGCGTGCACATTATGTTTTGAGCCTTGTCGTTGGCTGTACACGCTCTGAATATATAGATCGCACATATTGGGGAGTTTTTGTAGATCGTTTCCGCTGTGCCGCTCACGCTGCAGGGAGTTCACAGATCTCAGGAAGCTCGCAGATGTTACTTGGAACTGGTGTACTTGGTGACAGCCTTGTGCTCTCGGACACTCCATGCTTTGCCAGTTCACCCGGCAGCGGGAGCCTCATGACCTTCTGGATCTCCCGGCTCGTGATGGTCGAGTACTTGTTGTATAGTGTGCCAGACGGTACGACTCTGCTGCGATGCCCTCGAAGATGTCGTTCACGAAGCTGTTCATGATCGACATGGTTTTGCTGAACACTCCGGTGTCGGGGTGGACCTGTTTGAGCATTTTGTAGATGTAGATGCTGAAGCCCTCCTCAGCACGCTACAAAATCTGGAACTGGTGAGAAGTCTAGTGGCGCGCATGTACAGAAG
The DNA here is from genome assembly GCA_037355805.1 of Ixodes ricinus. Classification (NCBI taxonomy): domain Eukaryota; kingdom Metazoa; phylum Arthropoda; class Arachnida; order Ixodida; family Ixodidae; genus Ixodes; species Ixodes ricinus. Next base: position 8,968 of record JAZHYW010030531.1, on the reverse strand, counting down.
CGGCATGTGTAGAGTTGAGGTAAAAATACGATCTATACGAAAACTCTGTTTTTTTGTTTGTCTTTTTACGGATAAGTAGAAATGATCGCGTGAATACGTTATCTCTGTATCGTCATTTGCTAAGCACCCTCGAGGGGAGACAAGTTGGGACAAGGTGAAGAGGGTGCTGATAATAATCTCTGGAGAAGGACAAACACAGCTAGGCGACTGGTGCGCGACCGAAAAAATCCACCTGGTCCTGGTATCGAACCAGGGACCTTTGCATTTTCAGTGGAGTGCTCTACCAACTGAGCTAACCAGAAGTTAGACGTCAGTAGAGCAAACGGGTTTTATCAGCTGCCACCAGTCTAACACCAACAAGGGTGAACGGCCTGCATTTTAAGGTTAAGATGGTAATGTAATTAATTCAAAGGTGCAAGCGATCTAGACAAGAAGGATGATAATAAACCCCGGAGAAAGGGAAAAGGGGAGACAAAGGACAGACAGAAATCTCCAAACACAATCTTGCCTAACTCGCTCGCACCTTTGAATTAATTGCATTATCATCATGGAGAGGATATAAAGGGAAAAAGAGGAGGCGGGCAAAAGTGGAAAGGGCGAAGCGTGCGATCGACCTTCAAGTGAGAAAATATTACGCGCAATAATCATGCGTTATTCGTATACGAGGGCTCGCCACTTTAGGTGCAGGGAGCCGGCTTCATTCCCATCTGTCCGAGCGAGGAAAAGTAAAGGTTGTGTGAACGCATGCGTGTCTATCATTTCATTGGCGAGTGGCGGGGCGTGGTCTTCGGGGATGTCCGCTCTAATCTTATCTGCCAGCAGCACGCGCGAAAGGGGCGTTGCCGCGCTCTTACGAGCCCCGCACTACGTGGTATCATTCCTCTCACACACGGGATTGGGGGTGGACGTTAGATAACGTTTTCTTTCTTCTTTTTTTTTAAATATAAAATGCCCCCGTGCACGTTACATCGACCGAGGGCGAGGCATGTATACGGTAACAACCAGGTTTTGAGGGTTGCGCAGGGGACCGTTATTATTGGTATGTTTTTGCCATCTTCGCATGGCGAGGCTCGTAACCGACATGAGTAATTGAAACTCTTGATCCTGTAATTAGTGACGTCGAGTCGGTTGTGTAGTATGGCAGTGTAATAACCGCTAAGTGCCTTCCTCTGCATGACCTGCGAGAAGAGCGCGGCAAAATAAACCGTACACGTCGCTGTATTTTTTTTGGGGTGGGGGGGGGGGTGGGGGTGGGGGTGGGGGGGTTGCGTGAGCCGGACGGGTACGGAAGACAAATGGCGAAACTTATCTTACGAGGAGCAATTAAAACGCGCGGGAAAGAGGCGCAGCAGAGCACGCTTATTAGCGACTCCACTTTTATGATTGGTGTTTTGCGCTCAAAATGAGATATATGTCCAAGCTTCAGTCGTTAGAGTGTGTTGCATTGTCCGTTCGTCGTGCTCCGAAAACTGCCATCCAGTCAGACTTGTACACGTTACTGAAAAATAGTAAGGAATTACATTTACAATTACTCAAGGCTAAATTGTAATTTATTACAATTACAATTACCCTTCCATGAAAGTAAGTGACCGTTACCCCAAAAGTAATCCGTTACTTTCGTGGCGTTACTTTCAACAATATTGTCTTCAATTCAGAAACAAAGCGAAGAGGGTTATTCAAGTTCTTATTGTTGCAACCTGTTCCATTTGGGCACAGGCGGCGGCGGAGTATCGGGTATCGTTAATAGAGTCATCGGACCGATTGACTAAAATTCTCCATTGCTCGAAATCGCAAAGCTGTAGAAGTCATCATACATCTAGCCAAAACTAGAATAAGAATTGATTTATGCCCATCTTACTATACCGGCATCTATTGCCAGACAATAGCAAAACATAGTTGTAACAGTAAGGTGATAATTAAATAGTAAATAAGGTTTGGCTCGATATTCTTCTTCCTTTGGTTCTGAACAGGTCGAACCTCGGTTGAGACGTTGGTGAAAAAAAAAAGTTTCCAGTAAATAAATATAAGTAATCGAAAAAGGAGGACACTCATAACAACAATTAATTAGAACGTCGGTTAAAAATATGAAATGTAAACGCACGTTTGCCGTGTGTACCTTTTTTGGTGCCGTTCAAAAATGCACGGAACACGAATCGACTGCAGTTTACTCCGGTGTTCTCCAGATAGACGTCCGCTGATGCCACTGGCAGCGAAGGGCAGAGTACTAAGTAAGCCGCGCTATGGCCCCACTCTTGAGTTTTTCTCTCTCCCCAAGCTCAGAATATCAAGTCTACGTCAGCCACTATTATGTTTATTTGTAAAAATATCTGCTTCAGATAAGATGCGTCCTGCTGGGGGAAAAACAGGAAGAAGAAGAAAGGAAGACTATTACCATCTTCAAAGTGCTCGCAAAAAGCTGACTCACAAAAAGGGTGACTGAGATGCAGATAACCTGGCTGGAATTCACAAATAAAGTGGGCCAACCATAGAAGTTGGACTACAAAAAAGTACCAAAGTAGCTTTTAAAACAGGGTCAAATAAGGTGAAAGAAACAGAAAAAAATACATCCTGTTTTCGAGAAGATGATAAGTGTGCAGCAACGAACGAGGATGCTTGTGGCAATAGCGCCAACACATATTATCCCATCTCTTTTAGTGGATTTTAGGGCAGACGGAGCGTTGTCTCGTGTTGTGACATTATGAAAATGGTCGTAGTCACTATAACCGAGAAGGACATTGTTAATTCTTGTCTGTGCACTTACCGTCTGGAGCTTCTCGAAGAGGTACACAATCACTTCGCGTCCTCTTCTCCCCGTTTTCAATCACAAAAAAAAGGACTGAAAAAAGCGGATATAACTGCCCCCCCCCCTCTTTTTTTTTCTTTTTTTGTAGATATGTTTATTTGGGTTTTTCGACATTGTTGTTCGGGTCTAAAAAAATAGATTTAGGAGCTTGGTGTTGCAAACAAAAAGGCTTTGCGGAACTGAAGGGTGCCAAGCCTCCCTTTGCGCGTGACAGTGTCACTGCGCTCGACTTTACCAAAATAAAAACAACCCTTCCTTTAGAAATTTAGAAGGGGGGGGGGGGTTGGTCCTAAAAAAAGTAACGGATTACAAGGAATCCGTTACGTAAAAAATGTAAGGGAATTACTTTAAAATTACTCTAGAAAATATGTAATTATTCCGTTACTAAATTACTGATAAATGTAAGGGATTACAAGTAATTTCGTTACTTGTAACGGATTACGTACAAGTCTGCATCCAGCCTGGTGTTAAGGTAAGGTGGCGTAAAATGAGACGTGGTGCAAAATGAGACAGTTTGTGTTTAGCGCCATGTATCTCCTAGACAAGCAATTGGAGTACGTTCAGAATTCACTTAGAGGTGCCGTGACCTGTACACTTGGCGTGTATAAAAATTGAGAGTTATCGGTAGGAGTTTTCCGGAGAAAATAAGTGTGGGGGGGGGGGGGTTGAGGTTGACATGTTTACCCCCGCTAAAAAGGCGGGAAACTCAGCGCGAGGTTTCGCTTCGAGACGTGCACCCCGGTCAGCAATAACTATTCTCCTTTAATTCTATTGGTGCGCTTTATTAGCTGCATGCGGGCCAGATTGGAGCAATCTGCGGTTGCGTTTCTTTTTAACGAAATAAATATTTACGTAACGGAATACGCGCAGTGCAAAACCCGACAATCTGGCATTCTTTGACGCGCATGTCCATAACGCACGAGTCTCCTGGTTCCTCCAGAGCCTTATTCTTTTTCGCCCGCTGTCTAAGATGATCCGAACGTATACACCAACTCATGTTTACAAACAAACCGGAGCGCCCGGAGCGCCCCTAGCGGACGCCACCGGCGCCGCGCATGCGCGATGGGGGTGTGGGCAACAAGCGCGCCGTCGCCCATAAACAAACCATTGAAACGCGATGTTATCGGCGTCAGTGTGAGTCCCCCTGCCCTTTTTCGCAATCGAATTGTTGAGTCTACGTCTTCCTGGCAATGTCTGACTACATGAGCAGCGTCAGCGAAATTAACGAGGCTCGTTACACCGCGAAACTTCGAGCGAATAATCTGACATGCGGCGATTCATTCCGCGTAGACGCCGCAGAATGTACGCTAAAGCCTGATTCACCTGATGAGATTTCGCTCGCAATTTTCAGTCGCGACGTCGCTCGGGCTGCAAAAGCGTGAACCGTAGCTGAGATGGTCGACGTCAATACTGAAAATCGCAAGCAGAATCGCACCAAGTGAATCAGGCATAACAAGTCGGTGATGGCCGCTGGTAACAATAATCAACATCTCCATGTATCTACTGTTTACGAAGAGCCTGCTTACCAACCTTCAAATTTGTCTTTTGAGGCCTGCACTTACTTCTTATCGCAAGGACCGGGCCAACTTTTGGTCTACGGGCCGGTGTCGTCTAAGAGAGCAGACGACAAGCAGAAACGTTTGAAAGAGCAGACGACAGTTTGAACGATCAGGCGGCCGTTTGAACTTGAAGACGGACTGAACGTAGTCCGCAGGTGGTCCGCACATCTTGACGGTTTTCTGGCGTTCATGTTGGAACAAAACAAATAAATCTGATGACCACAAGTATCCGTGAATTCAACCCAAAGTGCTTGCCGCCCAAGCAATCGTTGTCCGACGGCGTCTGCTTTTCCCTTTTCCCGGCACATATCCAGATTCTCGGACGAACCGAGCACGTGAAAACTGACCTTCAAACCTTTCTCGACACTTTTGGTACGGCCCCAGTCACGGCGTTTTGACGAGAAGGCAGGTTTTTGTCTGGTTCCTTTCAAAACAACGCAGGAATACACGTCTGGCATGGGGACTTCTGCCCACAGCCCCAGACCGGAAGTGCGACCGACGCGCCACCACCGCGCCGTGACGTCACAGAGATGAGTTCGTGTATAAAAACTTACCAACGCGGGCTTCAGTAGCGCAAAGGTGACATGTCATGGTACGTTTACACCTGAGAAGAAATCCGCTGCCGCGGGAGCGGATCCGCTCCCGGCGGCGGCGGCGACGAGCGGATTGCGTTTACATCTATTTCCCTCGAGCGGCGGCGGCGGCGCCGGCTGCGGCAGCTATTCTCGTAACATCCCGTCAAATATGACGAGAAGGCGCGAGAGTTCCCACCTCGGCCGTCTCTCCCGGGCGCTGCTGCTCCCGGAAGTCGTGACGTAGGCAGCGTCGCGCTGCGCAAGAATGTCACTTCCGGTCAGCGAAACGCCTCGTTCGGCGGCAGAAATAGGTCCCGGACCTAAACGGCTCTCCGCCGCGTTTTCCGCCCAGCGTTTCGCCCCAGCGGCAAAAGCTGGGCGGATTCGCTGGCGGATCCGCAAGTGTAAACGTGACTATTAGGGAGTTTTCGTAGATCGTTTCCGCTGTCCCGCAACGCTCTCCGCAACCAGCTACGCTAGCCGGAACTCTACAGTCAAGGCCATCGGCGCGCCGGCGCAGTAGCGGCTGCTTCGTTGCGGAGGGCTTAGCGGAGGGGGAAACGCGGTATACGAAAACTCCCTATTAACAAAGCTCTTGAAAGCGTCAAGCAACAGCGACACTTTCTTCGCACTGCTGCCACACATTTTGGCGTACCAAAGGATGTGCTGCAAAGGCGAGTCAAACGGCTCGAGAAATGTTCAGAGCAGCGGCTCTACAAAACACGGCTGGGCTACAGAAGGCGCGTTCTGTCCGACGTTTCAAGTTTGAGGAACATGTGTTCTGTACCTAACGTGTACGACAGAAAAAGAGAATAAGCATGTCGGAGAACAGCACTGTTCTATACGTCATTTACCGTCAAGGGAAACCTATAGTCAGACATGTACGTAACGCGTTACAAGTAACGAGTTACTTCTATCTAGTTACTATTTTCGGTAACGAGTAACGTATTTAGTTACCTTTTTAGAAAAGGAACGAGTAACGTATTTAGTTACTTTTAAGGTCAAGTAACGAGTAACGGTATCTCGTTACTTTTGAGGAGTAACGTGTACAACACCGTTTAAACAGTCTTGTTTGAACTCTAACCTGAGTATGCGTCTATCGCGAGAACGGTATGTAGGCAACCCGAAAACAACTAAACAGTATGACAGTACAGCAATACAGTACAACGCGTCAGTCGAACAGTTCGACTGGCGTGTCTAGCGATAAACGTTGCTGTACTGAACTCTTCAGCTGGCAATGTCCTTCACCCAGCGAACACAATAAGGTTCGTTGATTGAACCTTCTAGAACCGTGTACGGGGACCGAATGTAAACCCGGAGGTTGCGAACACGGGAAGGCACATAACCCATTACCCGCTGTCCTTAATGAAGGCGCAGTTGCTGAAGATTCACCAGCTCTTCCTGAAACACAACATTGCCGTTCCTTCGAGCGCGTCAGTAGAACGACTGTTCAGCGTCGCCGGAGATCTATTTTGAAGGAAGCGAGGAAACATAACTGATGAAAACTTCCAGAGGCAGCTACTGCTTAAGTGCAACGACTACTAAAAGAAAACAATAAACCATGAAACAAAAACAGTTGTGTATTTGGTCGTCAAAGTAACGCGAAAAGTAACTCGTTACTTTCGAGGTAACTCACGCGTTCCTTTTGAGGATCGGTAACGAGTAACCTATTTAGTTACTTTTTGAGCGAGTAACGAGTAAGGGTATTTAGTTACTTTTTTGGGGTAACGTGTACATGTCTGCCTATAGTGTTGGCGAAAATATCCAAGAACCGGAGTTTCACTTCCCCCCCCTTCCCCCCCCCCCCAAAAAAATTGAAAGAACACACACACACACGCACACACACACACAGACACACACACACACACACACACACACACACACACACACGCACACACACACACACACACACACGCACACACACACACACACACACACACACACACACACACACACACACACACACACACACACACACACACAAAACAAACGAACGAACAAAACGGTAAAACCGAAGAGAACGATTATGTGATCCTCCGAAGATGCACGCAGCGTCCGAGCTTTCTGCAGACCGTGCGATGCACACCACAAGAACACTAGAGATTAGCAGTGCCTGTGTGCAAAGAACTTTGAAGCCCAGCAGCACCGCATTCAGTATGGTTCGAGTGCATGGAATGCGAGGAGTGGCCTCATGAAGAGTGCGTTGAAGCTCTCACGCAGTGCGTTTCAATTGTTTTTATTGCAAAAAAAAAAAAAATTAACGCATAACCGGTTTGTGAAGCGTCTCATTGCACCTATTATTGTTTCATTTTGCACCACAGGGCGGGGCAAAATGAGACATTTTATGACTTTCAGATATTGTAGTTTTGCTTAATGTTCCGCTTTCTCCAGTTAAGTAATATTCACTGAACATAGAGTCGAGACATCTAAAAATATCCACATGCTGTGTTTTCTTTAAATATTGAAGCAAAAAAAACAACAATTTAAATGAAATTTTTTTGTCTCATTTTGCTCTACCTTGTCCTACCTCAGTCTGTTCATGGATCGCATGGACATCGAATGTAACCAACTTCAAGTACGCTTTAAAAACAATTGTGCTGTGTAATACCAGCCAACGATAGTTGATGGTGCCTTTCGTTTTAGGCCCATATACCCACCCATTGCACGCGATATTGTCACGGATAGAAACACAAACTCATGTTGAAACTAAAAAATAAAATTTAATGAGGCGATCTTGTGCCTACAAGCCAAAAAAAGGTACTACGCGTCGGCGAAGGAAGGGCTACTCACCCGAACCAGCGCCTTACCGCTGCCTTTATGCACACGCGGTACGTTCATGAACGTTCTGAACCAGAACACCCCATGACAGCTGAGAATAAAATAAGACTTACAAGAATGGCAAAAAACCAACAATATAAAAAAAGTGCTTAAGGTTGTTTTAATTTTGTTCCCCGTGTGGCAGCCTCGTGCGTGGCAACTTCGCCACGCAGGCGGCAATATAATTCGAGGGGCAAGATACACAATAAGTAGGACTTTTAATCGTATATGCACCAGCCGCCATGTCTCGGCTGATCTGGGGAAGTATAATGCGGAGGGCAAGTTCGTCTGCTTCTTGCGCAGGGGGTAGCGGTGACGTCAGAACGCCGAGCCCTGATTGGCTGATCGCGACCCCCTATCTGAGCGTCGTCTGCTCCTTTGCAACGTCGTCTGCTCGCCAACGTCGTCTGCGTCTGTCTTACCTTTCCTGCGACTTTTGCAAGTGGAGAGGCCAGATTCACGAAACGATCTTATGGCAAAAATATGCGCAAGACAAAACTTAAAAACAAATTCGTATTCACGAAACGAAATTTTCGTAAGTTTTGCGCAGGTTACGACGAAATCCTACGACAGCTCCGAAGCTACGCACTTCTTACGATCAAATCAGCATGGCCGACAGCGTCGCGGTCGCGACGACCAACGGACGTTTATTTTTCTACGTGCGCTTCTCACGCGTCCCGACCTCAAGCAGCAAGAAAAAGTAAAAGTACTTGAACCAGACCACGACGAACAAGAACGCTGGATCCACAAACACCAGGAAAAGCTCCAAAGGCCACGATTCCACCGACACCGACCAAGCGAACTCGGCAGATAGGCCTAGCAGCCACTCCGACTCGGCGACCGTCTGCCCACGACCGGCTGGCGTGCTGAATGGAATATGCCCGCGCGACCCTCGTGAACCCTTCCCGTATTATACTGTGATATCTGACCTCAATTTTAGACTAAGGCTGCGGTTCCACGGCAGCCATCTTGAACAAGGCGTTAGTTCAACCAATAGATGGCGACACGCACCCGTGGGGTGGCCGAAACATTGGTTCACGGGGGATGGCTCGAGCACCATCCCGTTCCCCTGTGGCCTTGCTCGCGCCGCTGCCAGCTGTGCTCAGCCAGCTCAGCTGGCTCAAGTAGCGTGGCCCAGCAAACGCATGTATGCGAGAATGTCAAGGCCGGTTCAGACACTTGCGTTTGAGTGCGTTTGACTGCGGTGCGTCGAG
>JAZHYW010030525.1:0-10115 GCA_037355805.1 Ixodes ricinus | reverse complement strand
CCCGCGTAGTACACCGTATTTTTTGTGGCTATGTGCGTTGTACAAACATGAGAATGACGGGGAACGCTTTCGACGTTCTCTATACCTCCCTTTACGTGGCGCAAGTACTAGCTTTCCTTCCCACACCCCCGTTTCTTTTTGCACCTAATTGACTGCATTCAGGGCATTCAGTCAGAGGGATAGCTTTCTCCCAGCTCATGCGCCACGTGGCAGAGCTTGATTCTGAATAAAACACAAAATGTGTTTGGCAGCAAACAATTAAAAAAAAAATCCCATTGCATTTGTGAAAATAAAATTATTTGTATTTTCGTTTGAATCGTTTGACTCCGTTTGCTTCTGCCAGAGCAGGGTGCACTGCAAAACACGGGGAAAAAGAGGTCAGTTGCGTGTCGGGAGTAGTATACAGGATCCCATTTGATTGCGGATTATGCTACATAGGACAGACCAAGCGCTGTATAAACGATTGTCTCACCGAACACAAACGTTGTGTCAAAAACAAAGATCCTTATTCGGAAGTATCAAAACATGTAGTTGAATGCAATAATTGTCTACCTAACTGGGACTCAACAACAGTCATCTTATCAGAAAAGGATGATTGGAAGCCTTTGATAAAAGAATCTATAACAATCATGAATCATGGGAATGCGGTAAATAAGCCATCCCTCACAATAGATAAAGAACAAAGAAAGTTCCTACAAATTTGATGTCTGCGCGTCTTGTCAATTGTTGTGTTGAGGCCTTTGTCCGATTTTAAGTCATTTTGCTTTTTGCTTCCTGGTCGTTTTTTCGTTGCGTCCTTCCTGTTATAGCGTTGGGGTTTCTTGGGGGTAATGCACTTTAGTCCTTCTACTTTGCTTTTGTTTTTGTCTAAACGAACCCACTACTACTCGGTTCTATTGTAATGCTTGTTCTTTGTTGTACTGCTTGTGGTACGGGTTTCCCCAATTCTCCCTCTCTTTCTTTCGTCTCTTTTGTTTTGTGTAGGTTTCTCCCTCTTTTTCCTTCGTCCCTTTTGATCTGTGTAAGATTTGACGCCTACAGTGATGGAAGTGCTGTGCCATTTGCGCCAAATTGCGCCTTGAGCGAAAGTCTGCTACATCTTGCGCCAAAGTGCCATTTTGGCTAAGAATTGCGCCACACCTGCGCCGAGGTGGGCAAAAAAATTGACATATTTGTTTTATTGGTTGACTTTAATATTTAAAAAAGTAGAAAGAAAGAAAAACGGTAGAAATATGTATTTCACAGCGTCTCTACTTACCGTATACGGTGTTTCATCTAACGTCAGAGCACAGTCGAAGGTTCGAACATATACAACGCGAACACACAGTAAAAGCGCAGAGTCACGGGGCATTTGCTGCATTTGATTGGTTTAATCGACGAAAGGACACGTGACAGCAAGATGGTCAGATGCCTCGATGTCGCATTTTGACCTTATTTGGTCAATCCCATTGGCTCGTAAGCGTCGGCTGCGCTTTAAATTAAGGAGAAACAAAGTTTCAAGATTGCTCGACCACCGCATTGGCCGGACGATGCGCTAACGGCATTGATCACCGACATCCAAAAATTTTAGACGATGTCGAATATTGTCCGTAGCCAAAGGTCGCGACAAAACGTTGCAAAACACACAGTAGGATGGCGGCTACTGCGATAAGACAGAACCAGGCTGCTGTACTCCTGGTGACATCAGTTGAATATTATGTCTGCCGTATGACTCCATGGCACCTCTCACCAGCACACACGCATCGAGCTTCACTGCCTTGCACCGGAGTGTTCGGAGTAGCTGTTGACATGGGTGAGCGTCTGGTTTAGCACGATATAGGGTATTCACTGGCCGCCATATTTGAGGTCACTGTTTAGAGCGCATGCTCAGAACGAGCTCGCATTACTAGGCTGCCAAGACCGGCAATCTTGATGGATCGGGGTGCACGTTGCAAAAGAACTTTGGAAGCTTGCCATCAGCACGTGCTCAGCATTAGCGCACACAGATATGGCCGCCAGTGAATACGCCCTATACATGTAAATTATGCTCGAGTACTATTGCAGGTCCACATTCTTTGATCTCGATTATATGATCTTGTTTTCAAATGCTGCGTCGAGAAAGGAAAAAATATGCGGTGCTTCATTTTGATAAATGTAAGCGCAAGAGTAGGTTTTCATAATATTTGTGAGTGGCTGTTCTTTTTTTTTTTCAGTTTATAATAGTTAAGTCTTGAGTTCGGTAACGATCAAATTTGGGAGGCGCATTTTTACGGAGAGACGTGTTATCGATTGTGTTGGTTTTTGGTGGCATTTTACAAAAACATTGCATACAGGCTAAATAAACTACCGGGTGTAAAAGTGGGAGGGGAGGGAGGCTTATCCTCACTGAAGTGTGATTCATTTGTCATTGATTTGATTAGTACCCATTGTAAATAGAACCTACTCTGAACAGAGCCTTATTTCTGAAAAGAAAGCTCTGTGTACCTTTTGTGCTCCTATCGGCTCTTATTACAAAAGGTAATAAGTAATATGCTCCCGTTTCAAAGACAAACCCTCAGTCATTATCAAATATAAACTTATTTGGCGATGCAATCAATTTTTTTTTCCAAATGTTATGCTAACAGACGTTGGCATCTGCTCCAAAAGCGTCAATCATTGCTCCAAACGAATATTTTGCCTGCTACAGAACCTGCTCCAAGTGTCAAATGCCGCTTCCATCACTGCGCCTATATTAGCACCTTTCGTTGTCAAATAAAATTCAGCTGTGTTTGAGACTTTGTGTTTGTCCGTCCCTTATTGTCCCAGTCTCGGGGTTTTTGTCGAAATGTACAATATTCAGTTTGATTGACCACATAGGTTCTGGATTCAGAGCCAGACTTCTTTTGTATTGCACATGAGTCTTTTTTATTCGAATGCCACTGTTTATCATCACTCAAATGTATTGGGAGGTGGGAATTGATTCATAGTCAGCAGTGGTCAAGAGGCTGGTCAACGTGATGGTAAATATTTTATCTTTTAAATGTAACGGATGAGTCGGAGCAGGTCACTACTATTTATGTTCTGCATCTGAACACGCACAGGGGCATGCTTTTCTTCTCCCGTTCCGAGCTTCTTTGCCCTGCTGCTCGGGTTGCTCTTTTGAGGTGTAGTCGAATACATTTGTAGAAATATCTTCCTTGTGGTGGTTTTGTTTTCTTGCTTACTACTTTTGTTCCATGTTTGTAGGTGAAGGAAACTTGTCGATAATAAATGTGTGAGGAATATTTGGTTTCATTCCTTCTTTTAAAAAGATAGCAGTCTGGCTGTTTGAACCTTCATGCTATCATCTTTTTCAGTTGTTGCAGATCTTTTTAAACTAAAATAAATAATTTTATACCTTTTTTCTTTCTGTTTTGATGTTATGTATTAAGGTGCGGGTCTCATTTTAGCAGTTATCCCGGGAGGGCTGACTGCCAAGTGTATGTACGCATCTTCACAGAGTGGAGGAATTGTATAAATTAAACCAACTAACTGAGTACAATAAAAGGTTAACCCAAAGGTTCCTTGAGGTGGTGCAGCTATCTTACTCAAATTTCATGAATGTAGCTTGTAGGAAAACCATTTAAGCCTAAAAATCCCATTTTTTTACCTATGCACGTTGAGGAAAATGGTAAAAACCTCCTCATTGATGTAAAGCCAAAGCGTGAGCTTCTTTGAGATGAGAACCCAAAAGTAGTTCCAGGGAGATCCTAGAATGTGTGGTGTCGACTGTGAGCAGCAAAGTCAACTAGGCAGAAAAACAAAAGCTTTTCGTTTTAGGCTAAAACTTTTTCGGTAACCCACACTCGTGAAATTTGTGTACGATAAGTGCACCACCTATGGACGTCGTCGTGAGAAGTTTTGATGCACTCCATTCATTGGTTTTTTATACAAAATGGTTTATGCCCAAACTTTGCTCAGAAATACTATCTTGAACAAAGAATAGTGCCTCTATCGCCGAACTTGTCAGAAATGATGATGGACCTTTGTCCACTGAGCTTCTGCCCGTGCGTACACCTTCTCCCCCTGGCCTTTCTTCCTGCTGTTGCCAATTTTGGAGAGCTCCGTCCTGCACGACCAAAATAGTCAGCACCTTGTATCAGTCTTTTTTCAGCGTCGGTAGCTTGGGGCATAAATACATTGAAAGCCAAAACAACGTCAAGATGCAAATGTGTTCCGGCAGGCAGAGGCATGCTGGATGGATGGAAAAAACATTAAAACCACCTTGGTCGTTGCGGTTGCGCTATGGGATGGCCCTTATTTAGGTAAAGGGTCTAGTTAGAAGGTTTGGCTGCTTCCTGTCTTCTGCAAGAAGGAGATTGTAGATTTCAGCATTGTCTGAGAACATATTTTATCCTCCGTCGGCTTTATCCAGAAGGAGCTGTAGTGTTCCTGATTGAAAGAAATCCACTATACACGGTTGGCAACATTGGTGTGTACCAAAAAAATGAGAGCTTAGCTGATGCGATGGAGGGTAGCTTCACTTGCCCTCTCTGTGAGAATCTTGAGGTCGGTTTTACGAGGGTAGAAGGAGGGTGGGTGGCTAGGTTTGAGGAGCTTAAAAGGGAGTTCAAGGAGAAGAGGGAAAAGCGGGCTGTGCTCAAAACGTAGGTCAAGGAGCTCCTTGGGGAGGAACAGGAGAAACTGGCAGAACTCGAAAATTTTGGGGTAGGTTTTAAGAGGATACGAAGAGACTGGGCGGTTAAGTTTGAGGAATGGAAGGACATGTGGATGGAATTGAACATAGAGAAAGGAGTGAGGGGTGCTAGAGTAGGCCCGGCAAGGTCAGCCTGAAAAGGTGAAGGCGACGAAAGGTCCAACAAAGATATAAACATGAAGCAATGGAATGGCAGCTGGGGGTGAGGTTAATGCAGGAGAAGGAAGGGCAGAGAAGGCGGTGGAAAAGGAGCTAGAAAGGGTCGGACGTGAGCTGCAGAAGATGAGAAAAGCAAAGGACGTAGACACTAGTGTGGCGGCAAAGGCAGCGAGGCCGTTGTACAGTAGAGTGGTGCGACGGCAGTCCCCTACTCCGACAGCTGCCAAACCAGCGATGCAGAAAAAACAAAAGGGAAGGGGGCATAGAGTGTTGGTAGTAGGGAGCTCTAATGTGTCTAGGTGCACAGCAGGGATTGCCAGCAGAGTCGTGGGAGATGGGAGAGTAAAGGTCGCAGCCCTCCCAGGTAGGGGGATGGACACCACAGTAGAAATGTTGACTGTGAACAAGGAGGAAAACCTTGTGGTGGAGCATGCAGGATTGAATAACATCCTAGGGAGAAGGGGAAGGGACCTGGCCACTCGCATCGAGGAGGGTGTGAAGCAGTTGAGGGTCATAACCTCTGGGATGAGGCACATTGTAATCTGCGCCAGCAAAAGGTTCTGGGAGCACATTCATGCGCAGGGACGAAAAACGGAAGAGTTCCATTGTTCATTGACCACACAAGAGGGGATAAATGTAGAGGGCAACGAGGCAAGGGAATTTATTAGACAAACAATCGAGGCCACATTTGCAGAACTTGAACCGAACGAGATTGGACAGAAGACAAACAGCAAGATGGCACATGACGACAACGCAAACGAGACAACTGAGACGACCACGGGGGAATGGGACAGCAGGAAGTAAAGTACCTGCTGGAGTGACAGGCCAAGAAGGCATAGGAAATCAAGACACTAGGAACAAAAAGCAAATTAAAGTTAAGGCAGCTCATTCACAGAACTTTGTAAGCTATTCGAAAGATACCTCTTGAACCAAAAATTAATTTTGTGGTCCTCCATACACTCTTGACCTGTTTGTTTAGATAAAATATTCCATGTCCTGAAACGGCTGAGCTAAATCTCGGGATATATGTAGTGCGTAGAAAGTATGAGGCTAAACACCGACTGACTCGTCTAGTTTCAGCGTGCTTGCTGCTTGGGGCAGGTTGGACTTCATTCACTAATGATCATAATGCGAGAGGTCTTGTCTTCTGGTTGCTGTTGGCTTCACCCTCAAGCTACTGAACAGCTGAATGCGAGAGACTGGTTTACTAAAGACATAAAAGCACAGTAGGAAGAGTGGAGTTTCCGCAGATACAGATAACGAAAGAGTGGTTATCTATGTGATGGCATCAGTCTAGGGAAGGAAAAATATTGGCCTGGCAATCTGGGCGATTCACACCCTTGCTTGTTCCATCAGAGCAAATCCAACCAAATGCCAAAACGTGATTAAAAAAAACTTGCGTGGGAGTTAACGCAGATGTTGAAAAAAAAAGTTTCTGTCGCAGGTTTGTTGCTAGCTACGTTGGCCGCTAGTGTGTGAATTGCCCTAGGCCACGCTCCCTATAGTCGGTGACAGGTCAAGAACGAAGTGGAAGCTCCTCCCACCCCTTTCCACTTAAGCGGAGCAAATGGTGGGGAGGTCGCCCCTCTCTCCGGCGTTCGCACTACTAGAGGGGAAAGGGGTGGGAAGAGCTTCCACTTCGTTCTTGACCTGTCACCGACTATAGACCGTTCCATTAGGGTCACAGCAGAGAGGGTAATAGAGAGAAAAAATGCTTCCCCCTCTCACCCCCGCATGTCGTCTGGTCCGCCAAGTGGGCTGTACCTAGCATCCAGCTGGCCAGCAAACTCTGTTTAAAATCGCGTCATTTTGGAAATTTCAAGCGCAGATGCGCAGATTTTGGTATGCCAGTTATCGTGTAATACTATGCTAGATAAAAAGACTAACAGGGTCCAATTGTGCTGTTACCTGCGTGCAAATAAAAAAAGGATAGGGAAAACTGTGTCAGATTGGCAGGTCTCTCCAGCGAAAAGTAAATCCGGTTGCTGTACCTTTTTTACCATACAAAGTTTGTACTGGTGCAGGCCTTTAGCGACCATGAGTGGAAGTCTCAAGTAATAAATAAAAACGTGCTCTCCTGCCGCAATACACGCAGTAGTTGAGGGTAGTACTGCCGGCTGATTTAACTGCTATTTAAGTAACGGAAAAAAGATTTGCGAGTTGATCATTTACCGAAATAGAACAACAGAGAGCTGTAGGCTGATTTTGGAGTAGCCATAACTATTCTAAGAGCGCGAACCACTTCACAACGGCAGCCACGGCCCACGAGGGAGAGTTCGATGTTCGGCACAGCCCGCCGGTACAGCCCAAAAATGGAGGATGGCAACCTCCCGGTTTGTCGTCTGCTAGCGGAGTCGGGCACGTGCCCTCTCTCTCGTTTCACCCCGCCCAACCAACCGAACCCGCTGAATTTCTCGGATGTATGGAGAGGGCGCTGCTGTCGAACAAAATGGTGCCGCCCAAAAAGCGCGCACACAAAAAAGAAAAAAAAGGTTTCTGTCACGGGTTTGTCACATGTTGCAGGTGGCGGAAGTCACTGCTTGATTACAAAAATGCGATAGAAATTACAGAGAAGATGTAAGCGAGCCTCGGGTTTTACAATGTTGAAAGTACAAAAATACATTTGCTTTATTCAATGTTTTCATCCTTTAACTTATTCTTGGTGGCTACTGTGGCTAGGTAGCGGGTGCTACCCCTTAAATATCTACTTCAACCATCTTTGTGGATCCATTGCTCATTTACGAATGCATGCAAATCATATGTGCAAATCGCACATCAACCAGCAAAATTTGATTGAGAGCGCAGACGAACTTGATTACAAAAATACATTTGCTTTGATTTTTCTACTGAATGTATTCATCTATGTAATTATTCTTACTGGCTACTGTGGCTAGGTGGTGGTTGCTGCCACCTAGATATCAGCTTCAACCGTCTTTATTGATCCATTGCTCATTTACAAATGCATGCAAATCATGTGTGCAAATCGCGCATCAACCTGATCAACCACATCGACCAGCAAAATTTGATTAAAAAGGAGTGCAGACAGACTGGTGTACTTACATTTACCATGTTGATGAATCCACGATTTGCAAAAGCTGCTGCGCATGCGCGAGCAGAGTTTGGTTGGAAAACAAATGGGCGTGCCGGCAATTCCTAGGCTGCGATAGAGCACTATATAGTTCTTCGGAGCAGAGTAGCGCAATATAGAACGCTGTCTCTCGACGACTAGTGATGAACGCCCGGAGGTTCCAACTCTAGTCAGAAATGCATGGGGAACGTGAGAAAATCGTTGTTTCTTCAATGTTGTGGAGATGTAGTGCTCTGTTGTGCACAATGTTGTGGAGATATAGTGCTCTAGCCCTATTTAAATGTCCTTCGGAGCGGTCACACTCTGTCCGGAGCAAAACAGAGTTGAGTGTCGCATTCGTTTCTTACATCTTTCTGCATGATCATGATCGAAACAACACGTGCACCCTATTTTCAACCACAAAGAGTTACTACACTTCACTCTTACGCGCTTATTAAAACCATTTACGAACATAGACCTTTGATCAGAACTGTTTCTCACTACCACCGCTAGGAGATTCTTTCGGCTTCTGGTTGGTCAAGAGGTCAAGAGACATGCCAAGCTCTAGCCAAGCCCTCTTTCCGAGTCTGCCGCACGCCCTGGCTCTGCCCGCGCCTCCCATTGACCAAACTCTCTACATATACGGCTCTGGTTTGTGCCTTGTTCTTTGATCCATCACTCGTTTAGGATTGCAAAATCGGAAGCTGTAGGCAGCTGTTTGTAGGGTCTGCCAGGGGTCTGCACACTGGTCTGCACGTGAAAGTAAAGTCGGTTTCGCGTCCAGGGACTTGTCGAAGTCAACAAACAGGTACTGTTGTCAAGACTGAATCTTTTGGTTCGTTAGGCGATAGCTTTGAAATATTACGCTTCACCAAGGCTTCGCTGACGGGCGTGTGACTTCATGTGACACACAGCTACCACGTCCACTTTTCGTGCTTTTACGCAGTAGTGTCACCCGAAGCGGTAAAAACAGAGCGCGCTCGCCGGACTGCTTTTAGCAATAAACGATAAACGGTCCAACCAAAAAACAAAAAAGATACTCGCAGGTAAAGGGGTAACAAATTTGGCGGAGGCGATGGGTTATGTTTGTGAGGATGGAAGAAGAAACTTACTGGACAGTGCTTGGTTAGGCTCGACTCCTCCGCTTTTCTCGCGGCTAGGCTTCATAGTCGTCATGCCTCATCACGGCGCAGCTGTTTAGTTGCACAAATACTAGCAAAAATGGTTAAAATTCAAGATTTTATAGCAGTTTCAGCAGCCTTTTGCGGGTGGTGCACGAAAACACCTGATGTCAAACACACCGGCCCTTTTTGCCCTGCTTTCAAATGCCTACGACGAGAGTCCCCGTGTTGGGTGGCTGGGTCATTAAGTGTGATGGCGGGACGTTCTGCTTTTAACTAAAATACAGTAAATGTGAACATGATGGTAAACCTGAAAACTGGTTAGGAAAACGAAAACGTAAGAGGAGACAGAAAGAACAGGCAGCGTCTCTTGAGACGTTGCCCGTTCTTCGCTTTGGCGTTTTCATTTTCTTACCCCAGTCTCAGGTTTAATAACTCAAAACAAGTGTGTTGATGAATAGATACGAATATATCAAGGGATACAACATCAAGGAAGCACTTCTGGAAGAAGTCCTGTTCTGCCCTGTCCTCCATGTTCTCTCCTTCCATGCATTTGTATATCAAGTTTACCATCATGTTCAACTTTCACCAGTTCGGCCTGCACTCAACTATATTTCCGTTAACAGTGAATGTGCACACTGCCGTCGTGTAGACGTAATCAAGCCATACCCGTTCTCAAGTAAAGAATAACAAGATAAGCTTTCCGTTCTTGAAGCGTCGCTATACACATTCGCGTCTTGCCACGTTAAAGTGAGGAGAAAACACAAAAGATATCAGTACTGGCAAAGCATTTAAAGCGTCGCGAAACGAATTTAAGCCTCACGGAGACAAAACCACGATGGAATGCCTTGGCAACCAACCGTAACTCCCCCTGTTTGCTGGGCCCACCTTGTCGATGTCTGCGTGAACGTGCCGGATCGAAGATAGATTGTTTTTAACTTACGGTTCCTTACTTTTTGACGGTGCAGGGCAAGCCTTGCGATATCAAGACCACCCGTATTTCACACCGTCCGAGTTTGTTTACACATTCCCGAATACGTCGATACCTTCGTGCGCCACAACGCGGTACACAGGACGGCGAAGTGACGGATGCAATAATAATAATAATAATAAT
>JAZHYW010030522.1:0-111329 GCA_037355805.1 Ixodes ricinus | reverse complement strand
AGCTCACATCTCCAGCAAGGGGGATCGGTGGCCGAGTGGGCTAAAGCGCACACCCAGCTCGACGCGCGTGGAGCAAAAGCTCGCGCTGCAGAGCCCAGGGATCCTGGGTTCGAGCCCCACCCCTGCCCGTTTCGATCTGGAGGAGCATCGTACCGGCGTGCGGTCGTGTATCACTACTGCGTGGTGCACGTTAAAGACAGAGGTTAAAGACCCCAGGCTAGCGGTTGTACCGCACTGGCTAAGTTGCTCATCTACAGCGAGTGACTCGTCGCAACTTTAAATGGCTGACCAACTACACGCTGTATAAATATCCCCCAACCCCAATCTCCAGCAAATGTGGTCAGAACAAAACGCGAAAATCGTCCTGAGTCAAATAGCGAGAAACATTCACAACAAAGCAACCGACGCGTTGAAAAATATAAAAGTGTCTATGCGCCGTTAGCACGCCACGTTAATTTTGAAGGCCAATTACACATATTTTAATATGATCGGATTTATATTACGGGCCGGCCCTTTTGTCATGCTTGTGTTTGGCTCTTTGAGGATTTCCAGGAAAACGTGATGACGTGATAGACTTGGGTTTCCAAAATTCTAGCTTGAGGAAATAAATACCTCAAAAGTTAAAACACAGGAACTGCTTTTTTGGGTGGTCAGGTGTCTCATATAGGTAGTAGGGTGCTTATTTTGACCTAAACCACGAGACTGGAAAACATAAAAAATGACACACAGATTTAGATATTGAGTTTGGTGAGACCCAAAGTAGGACTGGTGCAGGAGTCATAATAAAAAAAATGTCAAGTTTAAAAATTAACTCGCAGCAATAATTTCTAAGAATTAATTTTAATACGAGTTCAGTGATAATCGCAATAACTGGCCAGGCAAAGATTTTGGGTCTGTGGATAGCCTTTGCACAGAGTTTAAGCGATGTACCAGTCTTAATATGGTGATTTATGCGCGCAAATAGTGGATTCCAAATATGAACAAAAAAAGATGCAAACGGGTAGAGTTTTGACGTTGTATAAATATAGTGAAAGCACGCTCATGGTACGCTGATTAAGACTGAAACAGCGCTACATTTTACGCTAGCGTTGAGCGTATCAAAAGTTAAGGGTGCGTCTAGAGCTAAAGCTTGTACACATATACTGCTCAGGCCGTAATGTTTGAATGTTCATAGTACTTTATTACCCTCAGATTTGGTGTAAGTTGTCTCCTGATTGCTTACAACAGAAAGAAGGAAACATTCTAACTCTGAGTTGATAGAAAAACTCTACCTGCTGACAGCTATCAATAATCTTGGCGCCCATTATGAGTATTCACTGCATGCCAGCGGTCGCGTGGTTAGAACGAGTTTTCCCTTCGTGATTTCATACAATAGCAATTGTTCTTGACAAACAACATTGTTTGCTCACGCAAGCGGCCACATGTGAAGTAAGAATATTTTGTATTGATTGCGTCACACATGACAAGCAGCATAGGTTATTTGTTTTTGTTTTTACAATCCGCGAAATTGGAATGCTCCTGGGTTACCTTGGTCTTTAATCCATGTAGCCTATAAAAGAGCACGAGCTGGATCGTAGTGGGAAACGAAAGCAATAATGATAAACAAGTGCGTAATCACGTGAAAACTGAGGGCATTACACATATGCAGAAGGTAAGTTTAGTTTCACAATATACATTACCAGTAAAGTATTTGGTTTCATCGTGCGAGCGAAGCGGAACAACACGAAAGCGCAAGCATGCTGCCCTGAACTACTCTTCCAGTGAACACGCGCACCGTTCAAACCATGGAGCTCGCTTTTATAGCTTTTGGTGCGCTCAAACGTTTTAAAACGCAATTATAAGTCAATTCTATGATTTCATTTTTTTATTAAGTGCGCCTATGTTGTTTGTTTCTTTTTCTTTTTTGTCTTTTGCGTTCACGAGCCATTTTCTTAGTTATATAATATTTCTCCAGAAGTCCGATAACTACAGTATTTTTCATCATAAGTAAAAGCCGCACAATCAAAGGTCAAAAGCAAAAGAAAAAAAGAACGCGAACACGCGAACACATGTTAAAAATGCAATGTAACGAACGCATTGAAAATTACTCATTAGTTTTTTAGAGAGAGCAGGAGTTTTGTAGGGCGATTTCATTGTAACCCGTTGTAGATTATAAAAAGTGCAGTACAGACTATTGAGCACGGGGTCTTTAACTGGCATTGCATCACGCAGTACATGTGATTCAGGGTCGCACGACGGTAAGATGCAGATGGGCGACAAGACACAGGGTCCCTCGCTAAAGCCCCTTGATAAAAGCGTTTTTTACAAGCACCGCCAACCATTCTGTTGTGGAAACGGGCAGGACACGTGCCACGACCGGATGCTCCGCCGCCACATTTCGCTTTCAGGGGCCAGTCATTTTAGTGCTGCGCCGCCATTTGCCTCAAGGGTCGCTCGAGCCACGGGCCTTGTGCCGCTGGCAACCTTCTGACGTTACTTGAAAAACCAGCGCAAAACACATCGAGGAGCTTTAGTCCCTACAGGTTCTGCAGCGTGAGCTCCGTTCTTTGAACGGGGCTCGCACCTAGCGAGGCTCTCCACGTGCTCCTGATCTGCGGTGCCACAACACACTCGGCCAACGATCCCCCACCGTACTTGGTTTAGCCAGCGAGCTAAACCAAATCGGCGCATACGCTTGAGAGTATCGGCACTCTTTTACCCGATATTGTTGTGGGCGCCGCCATCTTGGTGGTTAGTTGCAAATCAAACGCAACTGCCGATCTTCATGATTTAAAAGTGCGACTTCATCAGCATTAGTTTCGGTGTCAGGAGGCTCACGTAATATTGCTTTGCCTTTGATCGCAAAACGGTTTAAACATTTGTGGAGGACGAGAAAAGCGTTTCCCTGTGATTTCAGATAAAGCTTCAGATAACTGCACAACCATCATTTTAAGCACCAAGATGTGTATGAAGCGTAGCTTATTTAGTGGCTCTGGTTTAGCCCGACCGCACAGAGCACAGAAAGAGAACGAACTGCTTGACCCCGCGCTCTCCGCGTAAGCTGCTTCCAGTGGCTTCATCGGCCCGTAGCGTTGGCTGCCGCTCGGAGCTAAAGGTAAAGCAAAGGCAAATATTTAGATCTTTGGGTTTTACAAGCCAAACCAACAAAATTACTTAACACGCCCCAATAAAAAAAAATAATGCGGGTTACATTTTGACTATCTGGAGATCTTTTGACGTGCAACCGAAATCTCAGATAGGCCTCCGTCAGATTGCGAACACCTCGGCTGGTATTGTAAACCAAAGTAATGTGAATTCATGGGCCAGCGCTTACGATTGGCTCAGATACACTAAAAGACGATTTAGTGCTTTGTGCTTTGTTTTAATATCATTGCTTTTTAAGGGCCACCGAAGTGGTTTTTAAAACAAGATATAGTCGAACCATTCCGACAAGCGTAGTTTGACTGCGAAAATGATTTTTGCAAGTGACAAAAACATTAAAATGTTATCGAATATGTGGCGAAATTTCTTTCACGGCGCCCGTTTCATTTGGAACGCCTTGGGCGTGTAGCACGGAAAACGCAAGTAGAACGCGCGCAAAAAGGGGCTGTGGTGCACCCGCAACCTCGCGCTTGTTGATTTCTGAGCATCTCTGGCTCGCACACTGCGGGCATCCAGGCTTCTGACGCACTCGTGACATCTGGCGCTTTTTCTGTCTTTCACGTGGCGTTCCAAGCGGCACACGGCGGGAAATGCACATCAAGGTATTCTTGAACACGTGTCGCCATCTGTATTTTATATTAAGAAACTGCAATTTGCCGTAACTGAATGGGAAACGTTTTAGGTCTAATAACATTCTTAACGTGTAATATATCAATATGAAAGTTGTGGAAAATGTAATATCGCAGGATGCTTCACTCATTTAATGTCTCGTAATTTTGATAAGTTGACGTGGTTCCGTTTTTAAAGCACCATAAAATATTAGCATCTTAAACTTTATTTTTTATATTAAAACATACAATATCTGTACCGTTCGTTGCTTACTTTTTTAATTTATTGTGCCCAACCTAACGCTCAAGTAAAATATTGTGGTCTACTCGGGAACGTTATAAGTCGAGACATAATTGTTTCTATATTAGAGACTGTGGTCTATTAAAAGCTGAATAATTAACTCACTACCTAAACATAATCGTAATATTGAGACATTAAAGTATTGTTGACAAACCGCTTTTTAATATGACATTAACTTTATAATTGTAGGATACTTAGAAAGAAAGTTAGAAGCCGGCAAAAAAGCACGAAAACGTCATGCACGGTGGGGTTGCACCTTAATGATGAGCGGAGTATAATAACGTTAGTGTCAGCGCGGGGGAATATACCTGGCAAGCTTGCAATGTGCACGCTCTGCCCACACGAGCGACACGCGCTTGGTGGCCGAAAAATCTGGGTATGACGTAACGACTGGTCGGAGACTTTTTCGTGTTTTCTCGCGTTTAGTTACATCTTCGGGGAAAACCGAACGTGATATTCAAATTCACGGGATTAAAATACTTTTGAATTCAGATCTAATTTTCTTTTTTACGAGAAACTCTTTTAGCTTTTTTTTCAAACAGCCTCTAACAAAGTGAACATTTTCTTATACAGCGATAAATTGGCATAGCACGGTTTTTAAAGTTTGTTCCTTGCCAAGATGTCGGTCAATTCAATTTGCAAAATATGCCACACTCTTGCGAGTTTATTTTTTAAATAAAGCAAAAGTATTTCATGGTTCACTTGATAAGGCAGCTACTTGATAGACGGCTTTCTGACGGTCTGCGCGCGTTATCCTTATAATTTCCCTTCGCGCACCTGAGCATTTCGTTTTTGTCCAGAATACAGACACATACCATTGCTGTTCATCAAATAAAAAGGGCGATAACAGATTTATATATGATTGAACTTTCTTATGTGACATAAAACACATTTATTTAATTCACCTTTTTGATTAGAACATTATTTAAGGCTATCCAAATCACTGATACATATCGAGGATAAAAACACCGGAAAGGATTTGTAGAGCACCCTCTACAGATAATTCTGGCGGTGTATTTACCTATGATGTGTATCTTAAGTATGGTGATAGGCCTTTCATGTAAATGTGCCCTAAGGTGGTTTTTGTGATCGCCTGAATATGCCGATAACTCACTGCGCGGGCTCCAATCATCTTAAAAATTTATGAATCATAACGATGCGTGATCGATTTTCCTATTAAAAAAGCAATCGAAGATCGCAACACACCGAACTCATTTCCGGCGATGGGAGGGCCATTGTTCAGGCAGCCGAGGACTACATGTGGCCAGTGAAAACACGACGTTTCGTTGAGTTTGCAAACACTGTTATTACACAATGTGTAGGCGTTTGTACATGATAAAAGCAAACAAGAGAAAATAAAAGGAAATACTATTATGCAACGGGTTTTAGCAAACTAGAAGTCCTGATAGAGCGTAATAAATTGCAAAACTATATTGAAAAGAAGATTAAACTTTTATTTTTTTTAATCGGCTGTAGAAAGTTTTGTTTTTTAGTCTTATTCACGTGTTTGCAGACTAATATCTTGGCCATCGTGCCATGGAGATGTTTGATATTTACATCGTTTATATTTTTGTGTTCGAAAAATAAGCACATCAGATTTCATATATATGATGCAAATATCTAGCGATAAGTTACACGCCTTTAGATATTGGAACCTATATAAAATTTATTTATTGTAATTAATTATCAAGATATATTTTTTGGCGTCTTACCTGCACCAATGAACGCTTGTAGAAATTATATAGGAGTTTTACTAATATAACTCTTTACAGCAAGAACATGGCCATTCCTATGGTGCGCGTGAAGGCAGCGTCCATGTCTTCATGATCTACAATTGTTTGCGTACCGACATATGTATTTGTACAGCGGAGCTGTTAAGGGCTAGTCTCCCCAGGATCGTGCCCCCCCCAAAGAAAGGAAGACACCGAACTCTGGACACATACCGCCATCTATGAGCGACGGCGGCAAGCCACGTATCCGGTTGCCGCCGTCGCTCATAGATGGCGGCAACCTTTCTACTCTGGCTTGCCGACTTGCGGCCGGCCATTACTTTCCATTGTGCAGCTCCGCTGGTCTTCTTCACCAAAGTGGAAAGGGTGCAATTTTTTTTCACAAAACATTACCAAATTTGATAAAAAAAAACAACAAACTGGACAGGTCTGCGTTTTGTCTTGTCCGGTTTGTCGCTTCCTTTGTAAATTTTTTGCGTTGTTTTATTATATTATGTTTAACCACAAACAAGTAGCCCACCTCTCAAGGTTATTATAAATTAGCGCATAATATAAGGCAATAACATAAAAAATACAATGAAAAATGTAGCCGATCCGTCTTTTTGTTCATTCTTATGTCAAATAAACCTCCAGAATATCGCCGGCTTCACTAGCGCCATCTCTTCACACTGCGTCAGGAGCCGATGACTCTCGCCTCCCGGAGCCTGATTGTTGTTGATTGTCAGGCGGTTTCCCTTATTCACTCCTAGTATATTCTTTGGTCTACGCCAATACCTACCTCCTTCGCTTTCTTTTGTTCCCTCTGTTAAGTTTATCAATAACATACAATCGATCAATCAGTCAATCAATCAATAATTTTAATAAATCAGTGATATTATTAAATAATTTTTACAGTAAGTATTTAATAATAATTTAATTAATACAGTAATTATTTAATAATAAATCCATGAATACATTCGTAAACCTCAATTTTTCAGATTGCGGGACCAGGAATTCTAGTCATGTTGACCGAAGCAATACACGAAGATGCACTCACGTATTCATAAGAAAAGGACAGAACGTGCTCACATAGAGCAACCTACGGGAAACGAATGACAAACTAAAAGAAAAGACAATAATAATAACAAGTTAAGAAAAGACGGTACAAGACCGAGAGAGCTCTCTGGAACAACACAAGATCGGTGCCCGGTGGGGAAGCCATTCCTCGTGGGATCCTGGAAGAAGCGCATCAAAGGAGCTAGCGAAGCCAGCTTGCAAGCACTCGAAGATGATGGCACGCGAGAAAGAACCAGGTCGGGCTGAGAACACCGGCGGCACCCAGGCCGGGAGTCCGGGATCGATCAGGCGCGTTTCCCCATTGTCACCGCTGAATGGCAAAGCCGAAACGGCTTCATTTCTGGACGCCGAGTGCAACACCGCGATGAACAGCAACATAAAATGCGTAGAGAACAACCGCAACAAAGGCGTAGACAACAACCACAACATATAAAACAGGAACAGGAACACGATAGATAACAGTCTAGAAAAGAACATAGAGAACAATATAGATAGCAGACAACAACATTGACAACATACAACAGCATAGACAACAATATACGCATAAGCAACAACAGAAATTAAAATATTAACAAGGTACAACAAAATAGACAGCAGTAACATAGACAACAACATAAGAAAAGAATATTGACATCAACATAGACAACAACATGAGTGATACTGCTACTCCGCCATTTGTTCAACACTGCGAAGAAGTACTTACCCTGTTACATTCTGCTAAGCTTCGCAAATAAAATTGACGAATTCGCAACAACATTGAGCCAAAAGTAAATATCACTTGATATACTTAGATTATGATAGCTCAGGTCCTGCAACACGGTCAGAGTGCTGTGGTAAGCTTGTTCAAATTCTCAGAACTTTCGAATATAGCGTCAAATACTATACTATTTGACTTAATTTCTATGAAACACTGACGGTACTCGGAAGTTTCGCAATATTTCTCATGCGTGTGGTTTGTTCTGGCAGGTTAGCTAGCTTCGTTGAGTGCGATTCTCACCGCATACAGGCCACTGGAGTGAAGCGACAACCACAAAATGGGCATCGCGATTTTGCGTATCTTGTTTCGCCACGGCATAGCTTTGGGCTAAAGGAAAAGCAACCTTCCAGGGCGGGACGTGACACGATTTCTGAATAAAGCTGTGGCTATCCATTATGGTATATTAAACTGCAATATTCTCACGGTATTTTTTGTTTTGAAATACGAGATTAAGCAAGGATAACTGAGTCAATCGAGTCTTGATAAATTATTTGTATAGGCTGCTCTATGCGGAGAGCAAGTTCGTCTGTTTCTTTTGCCATGGTCGTGGTGACATCGGAACGCCGAGTTCTGATTGGCTCTGATTGAAGGATAGTGGGTAGTCCTCAAAGCAAGCTGCCATGAGGTCTACCCACTATTCTTCTAATCAGAGCCAATCAGATATCGGCTTTCTGACGTCACCGCCACCCCTGCAAAAGAAGCAGACGAACTTCCGCACTGCATAGGTTTATTTTTACGCCAACTCATCGTTTAGTTATTACCGTTACATGGCTTCATACCTCTTTCAATGGCACAGTCAATTGAGTACATTGAAACCAAATTATCGAGAGCAGTGGGTGGAAGCTTGGAAACAGCCTTAATGGATTCGGTGGGATTGCTTTTAAGAAGCATACATTTATCATTCACATGCCGATTTTTGATATTATAAGCGCTACATATACAATGATATATATGTCCATAATATCACACCGCAGAATGTGAACTTGTGCTTCTTTAACCCCCTTCCCCACTGAGGCCATAGCGCCATCCCTTCTATAATAAAGAATATCATCATCATATATGATTATAATAAAATACAAAAGTTTCGTTTATTTTTAGTTGATTATGCATTTCCGTTTTAATATAATTTTTAGAATTTCAACATAACATCAATAAGACACACTAAACTATTGTACCTAACATTATTTTAGTGGAGTATACTACTTGCCTTACCCATGATTTTGTACTGAAAATAGGTAGGCACTGTACCTTCATTCTTCAGTCAGCATCTTACTGCCGTGTTTAGTGCTTCTATGCACAGCTAAGCTGCTTGTTTTGAGTTCATGGCAATCATACCTGTCGTCCAACTGATGCAAACAGGACCTTTCACAAAAGGAGGAAGGCAAAATAGACAATGCATTTCAGCTCGACAGGGCAACACATGAATTTCAACGTAATATTTTATGCGGTGTGAATAAAAATGAAATGTGCGCTTATGCTGAAAAAGTTTTTTTTTATTCTCTAAAACAAACTTTGGGCTGCTGAGAGTGGTGCTCCAAAATGATTTTGACCAATCACACCACTGCAACATAGTCATCAACACAGACAACAATATAGACAGCAACATAGACAACAGTAACATAGATATAACAGCTTAGACAAAGACAGAAACAACGAAATAGACTAAAACATAGACAACAACATAGTCAACAACAGAGGTAACAACATAGATAAAGCATAGACAACAACATTGGTAACAATCTAGAAAATACCATAGAATGCAACGCAGATATCATGTTGTTGTTTGCGGGTTTTATGGCGCAAGAGCTACGGTGGCCATACTGCACCAAACTAGGTAAACTAAAATCAACTAGAAAAGATGCACCAAGGAAAAATTTCCGCTATAGTTTGTGTATAATCGCTGTATTTTCCAGAAACGCTAAGTGGCGGTCAATTGATATTAGAGGCTGCTCCCCAGGAACAGGGTAGGATAGAAAGGGATACAGTACTTGAAAAGCTCAGGAAAAAAGTGCTTATGTTGTTGAAGAAGACCAGGGCAAAGAAAAATATGTAGAACAGACAAAGTGTCCCCACAGTGGTCGCACACCGTTGGCTCTTCACCAACAAGCAGGTATCGATGGGTGAGGAAGGTGTGGCCAATCCTCAAGCGGCACAGAAGAACCTCACGGAAACGGCTTCGGTTATAGGAGCTTTTCCAGGTACCGATGCTTGGCTTGATGATATGAAGTTTGTTGTTATCGGCCAAATCCCACTCGGACTGCCACAGTTTTAAAAGTGCAAGCCGTTTGGGCCTTGTTAGGTCTTGGTATGGTATGCAGGCGTGTGATGGGAAGAAGTTACGCGAGGCGGCGTCCAGTCGATCTACAGCTTCGTTGCCTGCAATGCCCACATGGCTCGGGATCCAACAAAACTTAATATCCTTCCAATCTCCGAGGCCCAGTTTAACTTTAGCACGTGCCAGTTGAGTCAGCTTGTTTTTAATTGGATTAAGTGAGCAGGCTGCACGAAAAACGCCCCGAGTCTACAAAAAGAACTGCTGGGTGATTCCACGTCAGTTCATGCAATAATGGTCCGGGACATAACTTAGATATTTTTATTAAAAATATATATGAAAGCCATATTTTTTGGGGGAACATTCAGCTATCTATGAACGCCCTAATTTTTTTTCTCTCGCTAAGATATAAAATAGAGAAGCTTGAGGTGTGGAAATTGAGAAGATTTCTTGATGCTACTTTGCAGATTCGTCATTTCCTCATTGAAGCTTGCACGTCACCTTAACTTTTTAATGCATTTAAAAAAAATATATACAACAACATACACAAAAAATGAAAAATATCAATAAAATATTTTTATCCAAACAAAAAAATAAAACATTGCATAAAAACGCGTTTTAGGGACATATTCATATTTTTTTTGAAAATAAACCATCTTTCATATTATTTAAAAAAACATATCAAAATACGCTTCTTTAAATATCTTTTTACGAATATGTTAAAATGATAAGCACACCTTTAATAATCTTTTTGTTATTAACGCGGAAATGCAGCTGATTTTTTAAAATGTGGCAATATTGGACGTCAATATTAAAAAAATCTCAATTTTTTATTTTTTTTAAAGCTAATTTTGGCTTTTTGCAGTGACTTGAACTAGGTTGTGATGGCAAAACATTGAGTAACATATGACCTCCAAACTAGGAAAATTACGACAAACATTCACTCGGAGCGAGCCCACGTCTTCGTTATAGGGGCTTTGCCGCACAGCACCAAACGTTTCGAGGTTTAGTTATGACATACATTTTATATTTTCAAATTATTTATTTCAAAAGGGGAGAGTATAACTAACGCGAAAAGGAACTTTGAGCCGGGATACCATTATTTGGCTTACAATTCACAAAAGGAAAACGATCCCACTCTGCAAATTCGCTAACATATATGCATACATAAGCTTAAAACTCTCAGTTGCGCAAGTGGCCATGTATACATCCGGCCTCTCGGCATATGATGATTTCCACAGATGAGATGCCTGGATTCCTCTCACAGGTTTTACGGTGGTCCACTCTGCTTGTTTCACCGCACGAAACTCTCGAACCCGTTCCGCAGACAGGTGGAACATGCAGAGATTTTTACTTTTTCACGAAGCACTTCCACAAAGTCTTTAGCGGTGACAATCGTTGAGTTGAGCAAAGATCTCAAGTTTGTGAGCGCTGGGTGGTGTGTAAGAACACCACCTACTTCATCCCAAGCGCTTTTTTCATGTACAGTGGCTGAAAAGATCCATCTTGCCGAAGAGTACGGCTTCCGAGACAATTCGTGCATTTGGAAGTGATCCTTGAAATGTGCCGCCTCTCCGTCTGATACAAAAAGTAATTCAGAAACGACTGGGGAATGTTTATCAACATACTCTTTTATGGCCTCCATGGCTAGAAGAGCGTGAGCTGTGTCATGTGTCGTGTCGTCGCTGACAACGGCAAAGCTTTGCGTGCCTTGCGTGGACGTAACCCCACACGTGAAGAGAGACACTTGAGTTTTTTTCCAATGAAAACTGCACTTCGGTTGGGAAGATTACTCTCCAATTTTAGCGAAATTGAAGTGGAACATCACTGCCTTGGGTGGTAAGGCGGTTCTTGTGTCACGTATCAGGCTTCGTTTAAGGACACGGATGTAAGAATGCCTCAAATACTTTTCGCTCCATGACTCCAGTTCCCGCAGGAAGGCGGAAGTGTCCATAACCTTTTTGACAAGTTCACCGGCGTCCCTTAACGCGAAACAGATCTCTTCGTCTTCGTCGAGATGGAGCGACTGCAGCAAGATGGTCTGCATTTTTGGGCACTTTTCATAACGGCGCAGGAAGCAATCGTTCTGTGGAGCGCTGCAGAGGTAGATGCGCTTGAGGTCGTCTTCAGTATACGTCTTCTTTGAGGCATTTGTTATTGCCGTTAAAAGCAACAGAAAATGGACGCAATATATGCAGGCGCACACCTCGTGCTCGGGACTTTGTTTTACCCATTTTGGTTGTAGGGAATAAAATTTGGAGATGCCTAGTTCTCGATGGTGATGGTCCTTACGACTTTGGTCTTCTTGTCGTTGATCATGGCTTTAACGACGTCCTTTTTGTTGGTGCTTTGAACAGAACGTGCGAGGTCGTCGCGTGTGTAGTACTCAAGTGCCACCCTCACGTCTTCGGCATTCACCTTTTCCCCCATGTAGGGATCAGGGGTTGCCCATACACCACCTTTACACTTCAGTTTTCTTGTTTGATCAGTCATGTTGGCAGTCACTTCCGGCACCAGACGCAGTATTTCTTTCTTCGAGTTGCTTGATGGCAGAAACGTGTACAATAGCTTTCGTTCCTAGTGGGAACTGCATGCCTTTAGCGCTTCGCGGAACGCGTCAAACCACTCCGTGCAGTGCTCACAAGTGTCTTCGCCGGTTTTCACGTCATAAACGCTTGACAGCTTTCCTCTAATCGAAGAATTGATTTGAGCTTGTTTTTTCTTCAAGTATGCTTCGCAGCTTTTTTATTTTTTAAATTATTTAAGTGGTTTTTATGGGGTTACCGACGGACTAGCAGGACACAAGTCTTCACTCACTTCGACCAGAATTTTATCAAAGTCCCGGAAAGAAGAGTTTATGTACTCACGTTGTGAGGAGAAGCAATCTCATTCTGGAGGTATTTGTAGCAATGCTGGCATAAAAGTTCAGATTCGTTCACTGTGGAGCCAGTAGCTTTTCCAACTGCACTTTGTTGAGTCTCCCTACCGGTACGACGTGCTTATCGCAATACACTTTCCTCTTGTGTCTCCGTAGGTAGTCCACACAGAGCACGGTGCTGAATCGTTGGGCCACGGCTGTTCGATCTAACATTAGGCTCTTACTCGCTTCGTAAATGACAAAACTCGAAGCTTCCTCGTAAACGCCTATTTCAGAGGTTCTGAAGTCCTCTCTCTCGGCTCCCATTATGTGGTCAGAGTTCCGAAAGAAAATGTCCTTGTGGTTGTCAACTTCTGTCTTCCCTTGAGATATAATCGGTGGGTCGCGCACGGTTAAGCTTGTGTTGTTTGTTTGCAGTTCCACTTAGTGAGCACCAAAGACGCCGAGTCTCCTGTAAGCATAACGATAGTCAGCCGTCTTTTGTTTTGAATCACCCTGTGAATGTTTTTTTTCTGTAATGTTTTCGGCGTTTTCGGTGTTCGAGTGTAGTTTGTGTGTGTGTGTGTATTGGGGAAGGGGGGTTACTGAAGTAAAATGGGAGGGTGGCTAGGAGTTTTGTCTCGGTCGGTTCACATAGCGTGGTGACACTCATCTGTTCAGGTCCTTGGGAGAGGTGCCCGTTCCTGTTGCTGTCCTTAAACTTGGAGTGATTTAGTTTGTCTGGTTAGGTTCGGTCAAGTCTTTGCGGTTGCATGTCTTTATCTTCCTTATTTTTTCTTTCTGCGTGGACATGCGCATTTATTGTCGTTCTTCTTGTGAATAAGCTCGGCTGCGTTTGAGATTTCGTTTCGCACTGTCCGTTATTTTCGTTTTTCCTCGTCTAAGGGTTTAGATTGCAATGTTTCCTGCCCGACTGAGCTGCATATTTTTCCTTACAACTACTCTCGCCTTAATTTGCCGTAAATTTGGGTTTCAGAGGTAATGTGATTTGCTTACGGTTCGTAACAGCCGTCTACAGTGACGCTCGCAGGCGTTTGTTCTTCGAGATAAGGGGTGGGAAGAAGGGGGCAAGGGGGGGGTGGGGGTATGGGCACACGACGATAAAGCAGTGTTCGGAACAGCAGAAGCCAGATGCACGAAACAATCTTCCGTCAAAAATGTGCGTAAGACAAAAACCTAAGAGCAAATTCGTATTCACGAAACGAAATTATCGTAAGTTTTGCGCAGGTTACGACGGAATCCTACGACAGCTCCGAAGATGTCTTACGCACTTCTTACGATCAAATCAGCATGGCCGACAGCGTCGCTCAAGTTACTTGGTCGCGATTGCCAACGGACGTCTATTTCTCTACGTGTTCTTCTCAGGCGTCCCGACTTCAAGCAGCAAGAGAAACGTAAAAAGTACTTGAAACAGACCATGACGAACAAGAACGCTGGATCCACAAACACCCGAGAAGAGCTACAATGGCCACCATTCCACCGACCTTGACCAAGCGATCTCGGCAGAATATAGGCCTAGCAGCTGACATGTACACGTTACCCCAAAAAGGTAACTAAATACCGTTACTCATTACTTGCTCAGAAAGTAACTAAATACGTTAGTCTTTACCGATTCTCAAAAGGAACGCGGAAGTTACCTCAAAAGTAGCGAGTTACTTTTCACGTTACTTGGACGACGAAAGACACAACAGTTTTTGTTTTATGGTTTATTGTTTTATTTTTATTAGTCATTGCACTTAAGCAGTAGCTGCGTCTCTAAGGTTTTATCAATTACGTCTTCCCGCTTCCTTGAAAATACATCGGCGACGCTGAAGAGTCGTTCTACCGACGCACTCGAAGGAACGGCAGTGTTGTGCTTCAGGAAGAGCTGGTGGAACTGCGCCTTCATTGAGGACAGCGGGTAATGGGTTCTGTGCCTTCCCGTGTTCTGAATTTCGGGGTTTACATTCGGTCCGTACCGGGTTCTAGAAGGTTCAACCAACGAACCTTATTGTGTCCGCTGGGTGAAGGGCATTCCCAGCTGTAAAGTTCAGTACAGCAACGTTTATCGCTGGACACGTCAGTCGAACTGTTCAACTGACGTGTTCAGCGATAAACGCTGCCTACTGTCATACTGTTTAGTTGTTTTTCGGGTTGCACACCTGCCTTTCTCGGAATAGACGCGTACTCAAGTTAGAATAAAAACCAGGCCGTTTAAGCGGTAGTTGTACACGTTACTCCTTAAAAGTAACAAAATACCGTTACTCATTACTTGGCCTTAAAAATAACTAAATACGTTACTCGTTCCTTTTCTGAAAAAGTAACTAAATACGTCACTCGTTACCGAAAATAGTAACTAGGTAGATGTAACTCGTTACTTGTAACGCGTTACGTACTGTCTGCCTAGCAGGCACTCTGACTCGGAGCAGCGTTGCTCCGACGGTCCTTGGCCAAGACCGTCTGCCCACGACCGGCTTTCTTCCTGAATGGAATACGCACCCGTGTGACCCTTGTGGACCCTTCTCATATTATAGTTTGATCGCTGACCTCAATTTTAGATTAAGAGGTCAATCTCTTCCCCTTGTCATCTCCTTGTTTTCCGAGGCAGCGGTGACGAACGATGTCGTCGAAAAGGAACTCTCATCGGTTCTATCTTCTTGTTTCGTCCTCAAATAAACGCCGTATGGATTACGTTCGCAACATGGTATGTAGCACACTTTGTTGTCAGTATACCATTTTTATTCTGACACGACTGTACGTCACTGTCGAGATAACAGTTCGTAAAGGAGCAATGCATTGCCGGTCCAATCTTTCTTGGCCGAGTGTCACGTCAGTGTCGAGTTGCAATCGTAAAATATCGGTCCCGAAGCGTTTACTAATTCGCGGTCCAACAGCACAAATTCAGCACTTCGATCAAACGCGCGCGTCCACTCGGAGTGTGAACAGGTATTTACGTGGCCCTTGCTGACACTCGTAGTTCAAACGTATCTTTTTTGACGTCGGCTCACTCCTGCATCTCCGAGGCCCCGAAAAACGCAGCGGCAATTTGTTTCCATCTACATCGCTTTGCAAACGACTGACAAGGGCCGTCTTTTACTAACGATGACAGTTGTGTTGACTTCGTAGCGATCGAGTTCGTAGCTGTCAACGGAGGCGGTTACGCATCCCGGCCTCGACATTCGGGCGCGTTTAAATCTTGTTAGCGTCGACATATCCCTGCACGGACACGAGCCCAAGACAAGCGGCGGCGGAAAATCTGCCTGTGTTTGTTATTAAAAATCCACGTGCTCCGAACTGCTCCAAACCATACCGAGCTCTCATAGACGTTATGCGGCAAAGCCGCTATAACGAAGACGTCGGCTTGACCCGAGTGATGGTTTGTCATAGCTTTTCCCGTTCGCAGGTCATATGTTACTCATTATTTTGCCGTCGCAGGTTAGTTCAAGTCACCGCAAAGTGCCAAGGGAGCTTAAAAATAAAATAAAATATGAAGTTTTTTTTTTTTTTTCAAATATCGGCGCGCAATTTTGTAACATTTTGAGAAATTAGGTGCATTTCTGCGTTGATAACAAGGAAACAAATAAAGGTGGGCATATAATTTTTAAATACCAATAAAGAATATTTAAAGACGCGCATTTTGGTATGTTTTGTAAAGTATTATAAAAGATGGTTTATTTGCAAAAAAAAAAAAATTGTGCCTCTAAAACGCGTTTTTATACCATGCTTGAGTTTTTTGTTTGCATAGAAATATTTTATTTATATTTTTATTTTTGGTGTATGTGTTGTATATTTTTTGTAAATGTATTAAAAAGTTATAGTGACGTGAAAGCTTCGATGAGGAAATGACGAATGTGCAAAGTAGCATCGTGAAATCTTCTCGATTTTCACGCCTCGAGCTTCTCTATTTTATATCTTAGCGAGAAAATATGTTACGGCGTTCATATATAGCTGAATGTTCCTCCCAAAAACATGGCTTACATACATATTTTTAACAAAAATATATAAATTACGACCCGGACCATCATTGCATGAACTGACGTGGAATCACCCTGCTTTCATCACTTTGCTCCGAATAATATAGTCAAGCTCTGACAGCACGCCATAAAGCCCGGCAGTAACAATGCTAGTAACATATTTAGCCGTGTCACATGTGTAAACAAATTTGAATCAACAGCATAGCCTACATAGGGTGAGGACTTGGCTCCATCAGTGTAAATTGATTATAATTCTTGTACCTTTCTTGCAGTGCAAGAAATTCCTGTTGTTAAATGAGTGGGGAGACATTATGTTTATTAAATTTTGTGAAGCTACTAGTCACAAGCTATCGGCTTGATATTCCATGGGGCAGTCTGACATGCACTTTCTAGGAGGTAGACATTTTCACGAGGCAGGCCAGGGTCTGCCTCGTGTCTGCATGTCTGCCTGTCTTCCTGTCTGCCTGTCTGTATCGTCCCTCAAGTGTCTCCCCTTTCTAAATGTTTACCCGAACGAAAAATTCATCAATGTAACCCTGTCTGGCAGTCGATGTTTTCTAGTGGACACCTGACTGTGCCTGATTGTACGTCAAGCACGTCTGATTGGCCAACAAGTTACTCTGACCGACAGTCAAACTCCAGTCAGACTCCGCTTGTCGGCTTTCTGATGGTTTCCTGGTGGCATTCGGCCGCCGCGAAATGCCGTCAAGATTTCTTAGTGGCGATTCTGATTGTACATCGATTGTCTCTGACTGTACGTCAAAAAGCTTTGACGTGCAGACAGACGTACAGTCAAAGGACGTAAAGTTCGTTCGGATACCACTATTTCGTCAAATCTATGAGTACGAAAAATAATCTATGCACGAGAAAACAATTTCGGAACGTGAGCCCATAAAACCGCTGATGTTAGAGACATGACAAGCCGGGCACCCGACAACCCTGATCAGAAGCCCGCCGAAACGCCTAACATGCCGAGCACACCAAACGCGCCACTTTCTACTTTCGCCACTTTCGCTTCGCCTTTAGAAGCTTCGCCGAGCTTCCATGAACGATCGCTCTAAACTCGTTTTGTTTGCGCGCGTGTGCCACCCTGTCGATCCAGCCCGGGCTCTACATTGTCTTATGTTTTAGTAGAATTTCTCCTCGACAAGACCCAGTCTGTCGTGAGTTCCGACTATGTAAGGAACTTTAGCGGTGTAGTTGAAGACGACAAGGTGTACCAGGTCTCTGGGTCGGAGACGCGCGAACAAAAGGAGGGTTCTACGACGCGAAAGTACTCTACATGGCAGGTGAGTAGAACTGAAGTACGGCGATTGATGTACGAGTGCTTTGCATAAAATGCCGAAGGCTTAACTGCATATGCAGCCGAAGCACTCTTTAGAGCGATGCACTCATTGTCGGAACCTCACGCTGCAATACTGAAATGCTCTTGACTCGGTCCGAGAGGTTTAGGCTAGAAAAGAAGTTTATACCTTTCTATCTGGTGTGGGCTATTGGCCTTACCGCTGTGTCGCAGCTCATTATTATTGTTTCACGAAGAGCGCAGACAAAAAGCATCCGCGAGCGTAGTTCAGATACGTCTGCTGTTCGCTGTCGTCCTTGGAAGCCAGGGCTGTCTGTCGTAGCATGCATGCTTGCTCTCTAGCTTCAACGGAGTCGCATACGTTTTGTGAATTAAAGTGTATACGGTCGTCCCGAAAGGTTCAGACATCGAGGGCGTTTCTCTGAAACATGCTTTGGGTGCATGTGGGCCCGTTTGTAAAAGAATGTCCCGTACGAAAATGTCAGATCGGAGCGGTTCCAGTACGAATCCGCGCGGTTTTCAACTTGTGGACAGTTCCGATCCGCGCGATTCTGTGTGTAACCAGTCGGATCCAGTGAGACGCAACGCACTGGAATCGCACGGTATAGAGGATCAGCACATTCCCCGACGCGCCGGCAACGCAACAGGGCCTGAATCGCCAGTAATCGTTCGTCGGCAGCTGGCTCAAGCACGGCCAGCGGAAAGGACCAGACGAAACACCGTGGAAAAAGATAAGTGGAAACAATCCGCCGGAACATGACGCAGCCACCGGCGGGGCATTTTCAAAGGCTCGGTAGCATGCGGGAATTTGATCCGAAGACTGACAACATTAAGTCTTACTTCGAGTGGTTCGACAATTACGTTGACATTAACGACGTACCAGAAGGAAAAAAACTGAAACTGTTTCTGAACGTGCTTGGTCCACAGGCGTATGAAGAGCTAAGAAAGATTGTCGTACCAGACTTCCCTACCGCGAAATCGTATGCTGAAGTAAAAAGACTCCTGGAGGACCACTACAGCCCGCGATACTCCGTAATTGCCGAGAGGTGTCAGTTTAATCGCCGACATCAACGTGACGGAGAAAGCTTGCAAGAATTCATTACAGAACTCAAGCACTTGTTGAAGGAACACCGGTGGAAATGATTTTGGATACCGGGGCAGCAGTAACCCTGATGCCTCAGAGTTTGTTTAAAGAAAAGTTTCCCCACGTCCATTGCGACCAAACTAATTTGTCGCTGAAAACTTATACTGGAGAGAAGGTGCCAGTAGTTGGCAAGGCGAATGTAAAGTTGACTACGAGGGACAAAGCCTGACTCTACCGCTTTTTGTTGTGAAGAACGATGATAAGAAAATGCAAGTGTTGATGGGTAGGAGTTGGCTCGAGCACCTTAAAATTAACTGGAATGCAGTGTGCCTTGTCACGGCGCCCGACAAGGTAGCTGCGTTGCGGAAGAAGTTCCCTGAGCCCTTCAGGGATTCACCGGGCATTGTCAAAAATTATGAAGCCCACATAGCGGTTAAGGAAAACAGTCAGCCGGTTTTCTGCTAAAGCGAGACCTATTCCGTTTGCTCTCAAGGATGAGGTAGCAAAAGAGCTGAACAGGCTCGAAGAGCGTGGAATATTGAAGCACGTCACTAAAAGCGACTGGGCTACACCCTTGGTGGTTGTGCCGAAGAAAGCAGGAGGGGGCATTAGACTTTGTGGGGATTATAAAATAACAGTTAACCCCGTGCTCAAGATGGATGTTTACCCACTGCCGCTGCCTGAAGACTTGTTTGCGACACTGGCTGGGGGAAAAGTCTTTTGTGTGCTGGACCTTTCGTCTGCGTATCAGCAGGTGCCCCTGAGCGAGAAATCCAAACGCCTGCTGACGGTCAACACTCACCTAGGGCTCTTTGAGTATCAGCGTTTGCCTTTCGAAATCGCCAGCGCACTGGCGATTTTTCAGTCTTTGATGGACCAGGTCTTCCAGGGCATTCCGGGAGTCGGATGCTATATTGACGATGTTATCGTTACAGGAACCGACATGAAAACTTGCCAAGCTACCGTGGAGAGAGTGCTGCAACGCTTACAGAGGTATAACATTACCCTGAAGGAAGACAAATGCAGGTTCTTCCAGGACTCCGTGGTTTGCCTCGGACACAAGGTTTCGGCAGAAGGGATCTACCCAACCGACACCAAGGTAAAGGCTGTCATTTCTGCCCCAGAGCCGACAAATGTTACAGAGCTAAGAGCCTACTTGGGGTTGTTGACCTCTTACGGTAAATTCCTTGAGAACTTTGCAACGGCAGCTGCACCCCTGTACGAGCTCCTCAAAAAAGACCGTCATTGGAAAGGGACAAAGGCATGTGCAAAAGCCTTTGAAACAACGAAGCAGCTTCTTTTGGACAGTCGGGTATTGACGTACTACGACGTCAATAGACCGATAGGAGTGAGTTCTGATGCGTCAGCGTACGGTCTGGGGGCCGTTATCTTTCACGTTTTGCCAGATGGAAGCGAGCAACCCATAGCTTTTGCTTCGCGCACGTTGAGCACGGCCGAGCGAAACTACGCGCAAGGAGAGAAGGAAACTCTTGCCATAATTTTCGCATTGCGACGGTTTCACAGATACCTGTATGGCAGGAAGTTCTGCTTATTCACGGACCATCAACCGCTTCTTGGAATCTTGGCTCCAGACAAGCCTATTCTGTCACTAGCGGCTGCTAGGATGCAGCGTTGGGCAGTCACGCTATCTGCTTATCAGTATAGCTTAAAGTATCGCAAAGGCAAAAACATGGAAGTGGCCGACGCTTTATCTCGCCTCCCGCTCCCTGTTCCGGCTGCGGAAGAACAGGAGGAATGCTTTGCTTTATTTGCGCTACTGCGAAAGAGGTGGCACTTGCTACACAGCGCGACCGCGTTTTATCAGCGGTTGCTGACTTTACTTTAAACGGCTGGCCATCATCCGTCTCCGAGGAACTGAGGCCTTTCTACGTCCGCCGCAACGAACTTTCCCTGGAACAGGGCTGTCTGTCATGTGGCCAGCGGGTTATCGTCCCTTTAACCCTCCAAGAGCAAGTATTGACACTCTTTCATGAAGAACATCCCGGAATGACGCGGATGAAGATGCTTGCTAGGTCGTTCGTTTGGTGGCCAACTTTGGACGGTGACATTGAAACGAGAGTTCGTCACTGTAAGGTATGCCAAAGTGTTCTGTCAGCAAAACCTCCAGGACCCCTGCAGCCCTGGGCGTATCCAAGTCGCGTATGGCAACGGATACACGTCGACTACGCAACGAAGGAGGGCTTGAACTTTCTTGTGTTGGTGGATGCTTTTTCAAAGTGGATTGAAGTGTTTGTAGTGTCAAGCACGACCACTGAAAAAACTGTGCGGTGCCTCAGCTCTGTTTTTGCAGCCTACGGTTACCCAGAAGAGTTGGTGAGCGACAACGGCCCACAATTCACCGCCGAGGACTTTGGGGTCTACCTGCAGCGGCATGGCATAAAACATACCCGGATACCACCGTATCACGCAGCCTCGAATGGAGCCGCTGAGCGCCTGGTACAAACTACGAAGACTACCCTGTTGAAACAAGTAAGACATGATCAAATCACCGGGGGAAAAGGACTATTCTGGAACGAGTAAACGATTTTTTGTTGGCGTACCGGAATACACCAAACTCGGTTACTGGGAAGACCCCAGCAGAACTGTTTTTGAAGCGTCAACCTCGTACACTGCTTTCACTGATACGACCAAACTTTGCAGGAGACATGAGGACTAAGCAAGAACGCGAAACTGCACTACGAAACGGCCAGAGAGGTCGGGGAGAGTCGTTTATAGCAGGTGACAAAGTACTTGTAGAAACGACTAGAGGCGAGGAAGTGTCCTGGGAAGAAGGGCTGGTAACTCAAGTTGTGAGCCCCACTACATATATGGTGAATGTGGATAATCGAACACGGTTCATCCATATGGACCATCTCCGTGCAAGTTGGGCTTCTTCGACTGGGTCTGTTTTAGGGGCGAAGCTCCTTAGGGGCTAGCCATGTCCGTATGTCCTTCCGCCGTAGGCCGGCGTCGGGCGCTCGTGCTTCTGCTCGTGAGATCACGTGCTCACGAGCATGTGAGCACATGCTCACGTGCTCGTGTAGGGCAAAATAAAATTGGAAAAAAAAAGATGCCAAAATAATATGAAAAAAGAAAAAGAAGAAAAAGAAAAGTAGCGGGTTCTGAGATGCCATCTTATCTGTCTGCTTAAAAAAAGAAAAAAAAGAAAACCACACATTCTCCTACTGCCATGAATGAAAAGGACCGAAAAGTTCGGCATGCAGCGCCTCAGCGTCTACGTAGACAGCAAGCTGCTCCGGTGACCAGGGCGCGAGAAGCTGCTGCACAGCGTCAAAAACGCCAAGCGGACCCGGAGTTGAGAGCTCGGGAAGCGGCTGCAAAGCGTCAACGCCGACAGCAAGCAGCAATACCTATGACCAAAATCAGTATCATCAGCACCACCCGAGCTTCGCCCCAATGAACATCATTCACCACGTGGAGATGCGGTCATTGTTTTTTCCTGAGATCCCAACTCCAACACCGAGCGCCACAACGGAAGCAGTCCCGGAGGGCAGCCGCGCTGATCAGCTACCCAGAGGTTCTACCTGCTCCGAGGTTCCACGCCGCTGAGTTCCCGAGTCAAGGCCCCGGCTCGGTTTCAAACCCAGAGCAGCCCCTCGAGGTACCTGAGCCCGATGATCGACAGCACACTCAACACAACGCTTCTGTCTCCGAGCCTCCTGCAGCTGCTCAGCAAGATCAAGGCGACGGATCTGCCTCTGCGTCTTCCACAGCACCAACGCTTCGAAGAGGAAGCCGGACCCGGAAAGCACCGGACCGCTACCAATCGTACGAGTTTCGTCGTTAAGCCAAGTAGACTCGACCGTAATGACATGTATGGCGGTTTTAAAGTCGGAAGGAATGTTATATCTGTAAAGGTCGCATGTGATTCGCCCAACGTTATTACGTCACTCTTGCTTACGTCTATAAAACAGAATGTCTGGCCGTAATAAAGACACAGTACGTTCCAGCTACCCTGAGAGCCTGTCTGCCTGCGATGCTGCGATAGAACAAGTTGGGTAGATCCCGTCCTCGTCGCCATTTTGTTCTATCGCAGCATCGCAGGCAGACAGGCTCTCAGGGTAGCTGGAACGTACTGTGTCTTTATTACGGCCAGACATTCTGTTTTATAGACGCAAGCAAGAGTGACGTAATAACGTTGGGCGAATCACATGCGACCTTTACAGATATAACAGATGGGTGTGTCCGATCCGCTCCCCTTGTTCCAGTAGAGTCTGCTCCCAGCCAGCGGGCGCGCACATGCGTGTCTGGAGGAGGGGAGGGAGGGAGGGGGGGAGGTCGGCGGCGAACTTCCGCGGTCATTCGCAGGTCATGTGTTAGGGACAGGCGCATCCGCTACGCAGGCGCTGCGAGCGGGCGTTCTCCGCGAGCGCCTGTCTTTGTTGCAGTCGGCGGCAGCGCTGGCAGCGCTGGCAGCGCTCTGAAGAGTTTAGTTTTTTCTTCGCTCTCGTCGGACTGTCGGTCGGCGCTCGCCCGGCGGCGACGTTCGCGCTGCGGGCGCATGGATACTGACGCGTCCATCGTTGCCCCTGGGTGGATACCTACTGACCTCGGCTTTGAATCTTTATATAATGTAAAGCTGCGCATCTGGATGCGCTTGGCGCTGGTATGCTTGGTGACAATGCTTGGACAACTCGGATACCGCTTGCCCGCCGGAACTTCCCGATGCACTCAACACTGGATACTGTGCTTGTGCGTGCTGTGTGTGTGTTCCGAGCACCGTGATTGCTGACGACGCGCGCATTGCATTGTCTGTTGCAGTGGGCGGCAGCGCTTCGAGAGTTAAGGTTCTTCTGCGCTTCCGCCGGACTGCCGGCTGGCGCTCGCCCGGCGGCGACGTTCGCGCTGCGGGCGCACGGATACTGACGCGCCTATCGTTGCCCTGGATGGATACCCACTGACCTCGGCTTTGAATCTTTACATAGTGTGAAGCTACCGACCCGTTGCAGTTGGGCTCGGCATCTGGATGCGCTAGTGTGCTTGGTGACAATACTTGGATAACTCGGATACCACTTGCCCGCCGGAACTTCCCGATCCACTCAGCACTGGACACTGTGCTTGTGCGTGCTGTGTGTGTGTTCCGTGCACCGTGTTTGGTGACGACACCTGGACGACCGTGTGCGCCGCCGGAATTACCGCTGCGCTCACCACTGGACTCTACAAAATAATTTCGTGCTGTGCCCTTAGCCGTTACAACCGAGAGATCGTCGCAACTTCAGACCCAGTCCGCCTGGGTCTGAAATCGCGACGATCTCTTGGTTGTAACGGCTAAGGGCATAGCACCAAATTATTTTGTAGAGTCCAGTTGTGAGCGCAGCGGGAATTTCGGCGGTGCACCGCCTGGGTCTAAAATTGGGGCTGGAAATGCGCGGTTCCAGGGTGGATACGAACTGGTGCCCCAATTTTTTGTC
Organism: Ixodes ricinus; assembly: GCA_037355805.1. NCBI lineage: Eukaryota > Metazoa > Arthropoda > Arachnida > Ixodida > Ixodidae > Ixodes > Ixodes ricinus. Next base: position 86,814 of record JAZHYW010030522.1, on the reverse strand, counting down.
TAGGCGGAACTGGCATTTTTCATTCCGGCCTGTATCTGTCATTTTCGTACGGGTCCCTTTTACCTGAAAAACGCAAATTTGGAAGGTACATTCCATCAAAGACCACCACATACGTAATTTGGGACATTCCATCAGTGGCAGTCAGACGTCATCTGATGGACCCTCAGGGCACGTTCCACCAGGGCTGCTGACTGGCAGTCAGTGTCCCAAATTACGTATCTTGATGGAATTTTCAATAGAGAAGAGAGACGAAAGTTCTCGAAACAAAGACTCAAGGGTCGAACAACAGTTTGCTTGTGGTTAACTGTACGACAGAATCTAGACTCTCGGATATAAGTGTGGGCTGGATGACTAGAATACGATAAAACTTTGTAAACATAGACTAGACTAAGAAGCTGCCGCCTTTTCTCGAGTGACATTTCATTAAAGTCAACGTAGAAGCTTAGGATAGGAGATGTTCGAAAAGCACCACTCGCTAGACGCAACCCAAGATAATGCACTGGATCAAGCATCTTCAATGCAGACGGCCGAGCAAATGCATACACAATAGTGCCATAAACAAGACGTGAATCTACGAGAGAGGAGTAGAGACGAAGCAGACACCTCTTATCGGAGCCCCAAGACTTGTAAGAAAGAACTTTTAGAATATTTATAGTCTGCATACACTTTTGCTTCAGGCACTTGAGGTGAGATACAAAGCTAAGTTTAGGGTTGAAAATCACTCCCAGGAACTTATGCTCTTGTCTTACTCCAGTGCTATTTCGATTTAAGCTGAGAATCGGATCTGACCAAAACCCACGCCGCAGAGAGAAGGGGACACAGATTGTTTTTCTGAAAAGAATTTAAAACCATTTTTATTTGCCCACTTAGTCATTTTATTCATGGTTAGCTGTAGCTGTCTTTCACAGCTAGTCATGTTACAAGATGCCACAAAAATTTGAATATCATCAATATATAGGGAGTACGATACGAAAGAAGGTATGACCTGACAAAGAGAATTAATTTTTACGGCGAAGAAAGTGACACTCAGGACTCCGCCTCGAGGAACACCGTTCCCCTGAACAAACTAACAAAATAGTGTAGTGCCTAGCCGAACACGGAAAGTGCGTCCACACTGGAAGTTCATTATGCAATGGAGCAATCAGCCACGTGCTCCATAAATAAAAACGTCACGCAGGATGCCATGTTTCCATGTTGTATAATAAGCCTTTTGTAAGTAAAAAAGACTGATACAACACGGTGCTTATTCACAAATGCCTCGCGTACAATTGTCTCCAGCCGAACTAAATGGTTGGTCGTGGAGCGTCCAGGTCGACAGCGGCACTGATTTATGTCCAAAATATTATCTTGTTCAAGGAAATAATCAAACCGTTTGTTAACTAACCGTTTAAAAAATGAAAGCCGTTTACAACTCCCTGTAACGCCGAATTGGAGCGCAGCTCTTGAGGAGGAGGAGGAGGAAGGGTACTCAAGGGAGGGTACACCCGTCCTCCTCCCCCTTCTCCTCCTCCCCTCATCCTTCAATATCGTCCGAGGGGGAGGTCACGTGACCTCGGGGGGGGATGGGGGTGACGTGACCCTCGAGGGGGAGGTCACGTAACCCCCAAGTCACGTGACCCCCCCCCCCCCCCGAGGTCACGTGCCCTTCAATATCGTCCGGGGAGAGGTCACGTGACCTCGGGAGGGGGGGGGGCTCGCGCTGTGCATGTCCCAACATGCACCACCGGGGGGGGGGGGGCTCGCGTGGTGCATGTCCGAACATGCCCTGCGCAATTACGCCAACGGCGACGGCGACGCCGACGCCGATGGCGACGCCGCTCAAGCCGGAAACGGGCGCCTAAGAGCTGCGCTCTAAAATTGTCCCCAAGCAACTCGTCAGTGCTATTGCCCTCTAACTGGAAGGAAGGGAAGGGTCTTTTCAAGGCTTCAGGAGCGGAATAACCTCTGCCCGCCTCAATCGGAAGGGAAGTGTGAATGTTTCCACAGACCATTGAAGTAAGCAAGAAGGGCAGCGAGTGATTTTTTTGACAAGTGTCTGATCACCTTATAATATATTCGGTCAGGACCGGGGAGGACTTTTTCCGGACATTAAGAGCCATTTGGAGCTCGACCATCGTGAACGATAGATTGTAGGGTGCAGAGGCTCCTCCTGCCAAGCTGACTTTCGTTCTTTCTGCATCTGTCTTAAACTTCAAAAATGTTGAAGAGTAATGGGAGGTTAGAAATGGCTGCAAAATGTTCGCCCAACACATTAGCGTGGTCGCGCAATGAATCCACTGAGGGAAAAAGAGGAACCGTAAAGCAGCGGTATTTGCATTCGACTTTGTGAAGTCGTTCCCACGCTTTCTTTGCTGGGAAGTAGCTGCAGATAGAGGTCAGATAACCTTTCCAAGAATTCCTCTTTGCCTGCTTCCTGGCTGAATGAGCTTTAGCTCTATTTCTTCTTTAACTATGTCAAATTTATAGATGTTGGATATCTCCGAAATATACCCCAAGCCTTATCCCGTTTTTTCTTAGTGGCGGAACATTCTTTATTCCACCATGGCTTACAGTTTTGGCAATGTTACAGGAAATCTGAGGAATTGAGCGAAAAGCAGCATTTATGATCTGATCTGTAATGTATGTAGTGGCTTCATCATGTGTTAATGGCAAGAACATGCAAGGTTTGAGCTCCGAGTTTAGGCTGAAAAGACTCCAGCCTGCCTTTTCAAGTTTCCAACATGGACTGTGTTTCGTGAGTCTTGAAATAGAAACCTGACACTCCAGAACGACTGGAAAGTGGTGGCTCCCAAAGGGGTTATTTAAAACTTTCCAAGTAAATGTAGAAAACACTGAGGGGGAAAAATGAAAAGTCAATGGATGTGACTGAGTTGTAAGCTGCGCTAAAAAAGGTTGGCTCTCTCGTATTCATTAGGCAAAGCCCAGAAGATAATAAAAATCGCTCAATTACCCCACCAGGTGGTTCCTCACGGGCGCTAACCCACAGAGGGTGGTGAGCCTTAAAATCTCCTAACAGTAAAAATAGATAAGGAAGCTGTGTAACCAGCCGTTGAAGATCCTGAAGATGCAGTGAAGTGTTTGGAGGAATATAATTCGAAACAACAGTAATAAGGCGGTCCAAAAGAAGACGTACAGCCACAGCTTCAAGAGGCGTGGCAAGATGAACCTGAGAGCAGGGAACTCCACTCTGGACAACCACAGCTACTCCAACAGATAAATTAAATGCAGGGTGATCTTTTCTAAAAAATTGATGGCGACGCAATACTGACTTATGATGATCATTGAGGTGTCTCTTGTAAAAAAAGCGCAATAGGACGTAAATCGTCCATAAAAATATTAACATCAGCAATATTACGTAAAAGACCGCGGCAGTTCCACTGCATAAAAATAAACTTAGCCATGCCTCTAAAAACAAAATGATGAAAAAAAATAAAATATTGCTAAACTTGTAAAACTAGAAGAGAATACACAAAAACTACAAATCTGCCGCTCATGCAAACAATAGATCAACAACAATATTTTGGCGGGATGACGGGTTTTTTGTTCTCTTTACTCTTAGGAGTCTATTCGTCCACGTCGTCTTGGTCAGACACATGAATGGAGACTTCTGTGCCCTCATCTATTGCCTCTGCTTTCTGAGGCGAGGCCTTTGCTGGAGGTTTGGGTAGGCTCGGAGAATGGGGCGCAAGACCCCGTCCACGACCAGACCCAGCCAAAAGGGCGGGGGAGGTGCTGGGCGGGGCATCACCCAAACTCTCCCCTTCCTGCCCCTTGGGCGCTGCAGGTGCGACATGAGAGCCATGCCGCTCCTTGGATGATGCTCTATCCAGGGAGTGCGGGCGAGAATGTCGACCCTTCTCTTTGGAAGGAGATTGCAAAGGAGGGACGGTTGCCGTAGCTGCTGGCCCATCCTGAGTTTGGGAAGCAGCCTGTGTACCCTCTACGTGAGAAGGCTGAAGCTGAAGCTGTTTTTTCGCAGGAGCGCGAGTGTTTGCGCTCTGGCTGGGAGGATCAGCAGACCGACCAGCCGAGATTGCGCGCCCTGGAAGCTGAATTTTCAGCTGGGGCGTGGGGGACTGCCGTGGCTTCCTATAGTCCAGAAAGGGCGTCTGGGATGCCACTGCAACTTTCATTGGTGCAGGTCCTCGCTGCACCACCTGCGCACAGCCACACTTGCGCAAGAACGCAAAGCGACGGCGCGCGTCCGGATAGGAGAGGTTTTCTTTGACCTTCAAGGTAAGCGCTTCTTTCTCTTCTTTCCATGTCTTGCAAGATCGAGAATACGCTGGGTGTGGATCGCTATAGTTCACACAATGGGCTTCATTGGAGCAAGAGTACGCAGAATGGTCATTTTTACCACACTTGGCACAAGTGGCCTTACCACGGCAGTTCTGAGAGCCGTGGCCAAACCTCTGGCAGTTGAAACATCTCCCAGGCTTAGGCACTTAGGGCTGAACCCTGCAGTGCAGGTACCCATCCTTCACCGCGTCGGGAAGTGTGGTGGATTGGAAAGTTGAAACTATGTGTTTGGTTTTACGTTCCTGGCCATCACGACGCAAGGAGATACGCCTTGCAGCAATAACTCCTTGATCAGAAAGGCCCTCAACTATTTCAGTGTCAGTGGTATCAACAAGGTCATCCTCGGAGATAACTGCTTGGATGGAGTTCAAGATGCGGTGAGGTGTGACCGTTACTTTATGATCATCTACAGAACTTAAGGAGAGCAGCACTCTGCTCGCTTGATTCAATTTCGATGGGTAGGTCACCCGATGTCATTTTCTTGGCTTTAAATTCCTTGCCGACAACACCTTCGAGTGCTTTTGCGAGAAGGAATGTAGATAATTTCGACAGCTGTTTCTCACTTTCAGAGTGAGGGACCAGAAACTTTGGTAATCTGGTAGGTGTAGGTGGTGTTTTCCTTGTAGATTGGTTCGTACCCTTTTCAAAAGCCGATCGAGGAAGGTTTTTTGCTTGGAACCCATATAAAGGGCAGAAACTTTGGCATCTGTGGCGCACCACCCACCACGGAGTCCAACAAGGGGATGGGTAACACCTCATAACAGGTCTGGCTTGTCTGAGTATGTTACTCTATCAGTGCTACCAGGATGCAATAAGCAAGTATGGGTCAAGAGAGAGTTCTGTCGCCACCCAAGGTTAGCCCTTGCCGCCAAAGAAGGTGATATAGGAAAGAATACGAGAAGAAGAAGGTTAAAGATAGGAGAGGAGAAGGAAGGCGACTGACAGAATTATTCTGGTTGGGCCAAGCCAGGACACCCGTCTACGGGAAGCGGGGGCCGAAGCGGTGTATTGCCTCACCCGGGGTGCCCCGAAGGGTCTAAACCTACCCCGGGCTCAACTCAACTACCAGGATGCCCTTTTTCCCGGACACGTGAAAGCCACGCAAAGCCAGACGTGGGCGGGCGAACCAGCATGGCTCGGGGTCCGTGGTAACGCCACTCACCAAACACCTTCCTTCACAGGTGCCCCCTGTGGGGCACAGATAACATGAACAAGAACATAAACAACAACACGTACCTACATCAACCTAGACACCATCATAGCCAACAAAATTGACAACCGCATTGGAAATAACACCGAAAACAAATCTAGTAGACAGGAAACCAACACCGCGGACGAATACAAAAAAAGGTAAACCGGCTCGTCAAAAAAAAAAAAAAAATAAGACGAAAAAAAAATAAGAAAGCAATACGGAGACAAAACAAACCATAGCTCAAAGCAACGCCAATCCAACTCTCCCAAAAGCGAATTACCGGCACTTTACGTCATTAACTCTTGATTTTCCTGTCTTCGAGTGGGAGGCGACCTTTCGCCATGCCGCACGCCGGAGCAATGTTAAGGCAACGCCTTTTCCTCCCAAACGTCAACGCTGGTAAATCCTCGCAGCGCCACCTTGCTCACGTCAACGTCGCCATCAGCGCGTCTTGCAGCGTCTCAGGACGCGAACGCCGCTTTGCGGCGACTTTCGTCAAGCTTCAGCGTGTTTACCGCTTCGGGCGGGTCGGCGGTCGACGAACAATGACGTCATGCTCAAGCCATGCCTTCTTGGTGGTGTTCGCTGAAGGCGGCAGCCTTGGAGTTCGAAGCACTGGCCGTTTTCACGAGTTCTTTTTCCATTCGGCTGCGGTCAGGGAACATTCTACCTACTTTGACTACTGTGGACGCCACGGGCCCCGTTCAGCTAATCAAATGTCAGAAACATACTCACGTGAAAACATTTCGTACTTTGTTTTAAACTCTTACTAACGTCGACACGAGTGTCAGTATCTGCGTTTGCGGGTGTAGTTGCGTCTGTGGGAACGTGTTTATGATATACGTCCGTCTAATCACCAACTCTACCAATGAACGCTAGGGAAGGAGCTATGACACAGCAGTTTCTTGCAGTGTCATATTCTGATTTGCCTTGCAATGAACCGCAGCAAATGCTACGAGCTATCGGAGCCAGATTCAATGTGAGTGGCACGTGACCTTCGGCAAGCAGACGCAGCGACCAAGTAGGTTAAATAAAACTTCTGGAGTGGCGGTCTTCCGCACTCTCCCATGCGACCGAGTGAATGCAGATTTGCCTGACGGCGGCCATCTTACTCAGTGCAAAAACGAGGCGGTACTGGAAGGGGCGCTTGCAGTGCTCTGTTGCTTTTGGGGCTGCGTATCACAAGAAAAACAAAACAAGGACTTTTTTTTCATGAACTCGAAGGCAGTTTAAAACACGTATTTATTTTTTCGGATATCTTATTTTTACTTGAGAGTTACCTCAGATATATTTCAAAAACATCTAGGCCGAGTGGAAGGAGAAAAAATATTTTTCCTTTTTAATATGGTTGTAAACATGAACTCGTGTGTTTCATTTTTAGCCTGTTTATTTATTTGCAGTAGTCACAAAAAAATGTAGAGCCCTTCCACTTCACGTGAAGATAGAGGACCAGCTAAGATGTTATCTTTGCGATGTCTACGACGATGCCTAGAGGGCGACGTCTAGGACGACCTCAAAGACGAATTCTTGGACGATCTCGAGGAGGATCTCAAGGACGATGCCTAGAGGACGGCGTCTAGGACGACGTCTAGGACGACCTCAAGACGACCCTCTAGGACGACCTCGAGGACGACATCTCGAGTGCTTTCTTTCGGACGACCTCGAGGACAACTTCTAGGACGACCTGGAGGACAATTTCTAGAACGGTCTTGAGGACGACGTCTATCCGATCGCCTCGTGCCGTGGCCATCACTTCGTCCTCGATCGCCTCGTGCCGTGGCCACTATCACCATCCCTCAAGCGCCGCTTCTGCCTGGCTTTGATTGGTCGGCTCGGATGACCTACGAAGCTGCCACCTTACGGCGAGATGCCTCTTCGGTGTTTAAAAGGACTGTCGCCCACCACAGACGCGGGATTTGCGGCCAAGTGTTCACCTCACTGAGTTGGCTTGTTGCTCTCTTGTAGGTGAGTCAATAAACTTTGTTTGTCGTTTCCATCACTCACCGAGTGTTTGTGGCCGCAAATCCCTGTCAAGTGTTTTACTACTATGGGCGTAGATTTTTCTACGTACAGGATACGCGTTGGCTGCTTTTTTCCGCGTAAAAGATGTCGTGCCTTCGGCCATCCGCGCCGTAACTTCCACCTTGTGAAATTCCTGTGTCTTAGTGCGAAACTACTTTTATTGTTCTTGTGTTGCGCCCAACCTTTGCTTTGTGCTGGAGATGTTGAAACCAACCCAGGACCTGATGATACGGTCGACCAAATGTTTGCGAGTCGTAATCAGGTCATGACGTCAAACGAAACGTATCAGAAGGAAACTTCAGCTGTACCTGCTGTCATCAATGCAGGAATAACTGACTCACGAAGCTCGTGTCGATTCTGGAGGAATCTCTTCGCGAGGTTACCAAGCTCAGAGAAGATGTCAAGTCCCTTGACCAGACTGTTTTCACTCTTCAAACTGAAATGGGTGCCCTCAACTACAGGCAACGTGGGTTCGAAAGTATCGTTGATGTTGTCGACGACCTGAACAATCGTCTACGTAGAAACAATGTTATAGTGAAGGGTCTACCTGAACTTGAGCGTGAAACCTGGAACGACACGGAAAACAAGATCGGAGAATTCCTTTCAAGCTACTTAAATGTTAACCCCGGCGAAATTGAGTGCGCACACCGCATCGGCAAGCATAGGGCTGGAACTTCTCGACCGATTGTTATAAATTTTTTTAACATTAAGAGAAAGTCCGAGGTTCAGCAAAATGCTCACAAGCTAAAAAATTTGGAGTCGCCGGAAATCTGGACTGTAGACGACTTTTCACCTCGACCGCAACTTGCCCGCAAGAAACTCCGTGACTTCGCAAAAGTAAATCGAGGTGCGAGCAGATTCCGTCTATCATACGATAAACTCATTCTAAACGATGTTACTTACGCCTACGATGCAAATACTGATTAAGTTGTTTGTATTCCCAGAGATAATATGCGCGGTCTGAGCACGTGACAAAAAAAAATCCCCTTCATCCTGCGCTACAAAGATTGGCTCCCTCTCCTTTCTTATAGCCAACTTTCGAAGTCTGCTTCCAAAGCAGGATGTACTGCTTAATGGCATCGATGCAAGCTCTGTTGATGTCCTGTTAGGAACCGAAACCTGGCTTTCTTCGAATATTGCAGACTTGGAGTTGTTTTTTTATAATTTGTTCACTGTTTATCGCAAGGATCGACCCGGTGCCAGGGAGGCGGCATAATAGTAGGTATTAGAAACAGCGTCTTATCCTCTGTTATCTCCCTTAACAGCACGCTTGAAATTTTGTGGGTCACCATAAAGCTGGAATTTCAGACATGCGTAGTTGGCGTATCCTACCGTCCTCCGAACTCTCCGGCCGACTTTTCTGAGGGCCTCACAGAAGTTATCAACGAGATCCAATGTAGATTCCCTAACTGTCCTCTCATATCGGCCGGAGATATCAACTATCCTGGCATTGACTGGGGCGCCTGTGTTGTACCTGATGAATGTGCAAGGAAAAGTGAGTGCCATAAGTTACTTGATATGGCTATTTACTTTAATATAAAGCAAATAATTACCGCTCCTACTCGTGGAGATGCTGTATTAGACTTAGTATTTACAAATCACCCAGAACACGCTAGTGTATAAGTAATCGACCAAATAAGCGACCATCATGCTATACTTTTTGACTTCTCTCTGGTTGGTAATAAGCGGGACTCAATAAGGAAAGAAATATTTGACTACAAGAGAGTTGATTCGGAAACTTTAGATTCTATGCTAAACGAATTTTTCAGGACATTTCTTAGTGACTTTGATGAACGGTCTGTGAATGAAAATTGGGTTCTTTTTCGGGAAAAACTATTGGAGGTTCAATCCATATGTGTTCCGAATTTAAAAATCGCTCCAAGCTTGCACAAGCCCTGGTTTACAACTACTGTTAAAAGATCTATTCAAAAAAAGAAACGTCTGTATAGGCGTGCGACTTGAAACATGCCTGGACCGTTTATCATGCCTACTCAATCATATATAAAAAATAAATAAAAACCGCAAAACAAATATTTTATGACGAGGATGTCTCGAAAATGCTTCGACCTGATGCAAAAAATTTTGGAAGGTAATTAATCCTAAACCTTCACCAGTATTGCCAAGCGTTTCCTGTGATGACGGGTCTTTTTTGGGCACACGCCAATTGGCCGCTGGGTGTAACACCTTTTTTAGCAGTGTTTTTACTGAGGAGGATGACTTCCCTCAGCCACTCGCTTTGCCATCTCATGCTGAATGTATTATGCAGGACATTGTTATCTCCAGTCACAGGGTCGAGTGTGCCATTGATCGTTTGAACGCTATTTCCAGCCCCGGCCCTGATAGAATATCAACAAAATGCTTGAAATTAACCAAACACGTGCCTGGGGTTCTGCTGGGTAGGCTGTTTCAACAATCCCTCTCCTCTGGCGAAATACCTGATGACTGGAAACTTGCCCACGTCATCCCCATTTTCAAGTCTGGTGATAAAAATTCTTTCAACAACTACAGGCCTATTTCGCTAACCTGCGTGGCATGCAAACTTATGGAACATATACTTTCATCCCAGATTATGACTCATGTATCGAGTAACAACCTTATCTTTCCGAACCAGCATGGCTTCCAACGCGAGCATTCTTGTGAAACACAGCTGTTTGAATTAGTTCATGACCTTCATGTTTCTGTTCATTCCTCACGTCTCGTTGATGCTGTGTTTATTTATTTCGCAAAAGCTTTTGACCGGGTCCCCCGCAAAAGATTGATATATAAATTGGGTGCTATTAATATAAACGAATTAGTTATTGAATGAATAGCGAGCTTTTTATCAAATCGGTCTCAATCTGTCGTGATTAACAAACATGTCTCCTCTCCACACCCTTAAAGTCTGGCGACCCACAAGGCTCGGTTCTTGGTCCGGTATTGTTCCTTCTCTATATAAATGACCTTCCCGCTAACATTCAGTCCACTATACGCCTTTTCGCGGATGATTGCGTCATTTATCGCCCCATATCCACTCCTCTAGATGTGTGCGTACTCCAGCGCGACCTTGAAATATTCAGCCAATGGTGCATCACTTTGTTGATGCAAATCAACATTACAAAAACAAAGTATGTAACTTTCACCACCAAATTAAATGTTGATTGCCACGCGTACGCGATTGGAGAGAACAATATTCAAAATGTCACATCAATGAAATATCTCGGCATCCACCTTTCAGCTAACCTATCATGGAACCTTCATACTGAGCATATCATCAGCAAAGCGTCTAAAACTCTAGGATTTCTTAAACGTTCTTTGTTCCAGGCTTAAAAAAAGCAACTAAACTTCTTGCGTATACCTTTCTCGTAAGATCGCAGTTGGAGTACGCGTCCATTATTTGGCACCCTCATCAGATGTATCTAACCAAAAATATTGAGTCACTTCAAAATAAAGCCGCCAGGTTCATAGCTAAGGATTACTCCCGATACTGAAGTGTGACTAACATAAAACATTCCCTCAACCTTTCGCATTTCATTGCCGTAGATATATTTCCCGCATGTCCTTCTACCATAAGCTATAGTATCCAGGGGTGGCCAAGCTGGGGCTCGCGAGCCGCATGCGGCTCTTCTCGTGTTAAAGTGCGGCTCCCGGTTCTCTCCCGCCCTCCCCCGCCTCCCTCCCGGTCACACGAGCACCTCCCCAAAAAAAGAAATGGAACGCGTTTTAAATCAAAAGACAGGTTGCGGTTTGGTAGTCTTGTGCTACTGCTACACAACGTACAGTTCGTCTGATTTTGACTCGGATAGATTGAAAGTGGTCCGAGTTTCGCTAATTGCTGTGGTAGTAAGGTATAGCGAGCAAGCGAGATTCGTTGCAACGTGCTTGCTGCTTACTCATGCTAAGTAATGCCAGGCGTTTTCACGCGATATACGCAGACTAAAGCGATGTAGGAGCTCACCATCGCCTTCGGGAACAGCTGCAGTTGCTTCACAATGAAACGTCGCACATGAAACACCAGACAACACATCAGAAACCTTCTTGGTCGTACTACGTCAGGGTGAGTCGATCCGTTTTTTTGCCCTGAGTAAGATGGTGACGGTCGGCGTTTTTGGCGTCAGTTAAGGGGCGCCCTCTACACTTCGGAAGTTATACGATAACCTCCTTGGCAGCGACATGCGGGACACGTAGTCACGCGACACACCCGCAACTCTCGATTGGTTGGGTTGGCTTGTAGATTGGCTCAACTTGAGGTAAAACGAAGTATAGCGTTGACCGATAAAGTTCACTCCATGGTTCGTGTCACCTTAAGTCCATACGCGGCCGACGCTACGAATTGATGAGACCTGTCAAAGAGCGTGAAAAGGGCACCATCATGGTGTTCGTCATGTTTCTAGGCGTATTTTATCACCGCTGAATCACGAAGAGAAAAGACTGAAGCTCCCGTCCACGCTCTAAAGGTGGTTGGCCAGTGAAGCTATGGTATTACCTGCAACGACTGCCCCCTGCACAATATACCAAATGATTCACGAAAGAAAAGAAAATGCACTGTACCAAAATGTTTTTTAATATACTTTTTTCTTAGCAAACGCTAACAGCAGGTGCTCCAGTCTGTGCCGTCCTAACGCCCCTGAATAAGAAAGGTAGCGCCCATAGAGTTATTACAATAAACGCTAGAGGCTCAGCTGGCGCTAGTGTCTACGGGACTTCCGGTTGCAAATTGAAGCAGACAGCATGCAGTCTACATTTCCAGCCTCCCTGTGTATTCCTATGGGAAAACGCGCGTGGATTTTGTCTCTTCGCCGGAAAATAACACGAATAACTTTTGTCATATCGGTTGTAACGGATAGTATGTACCTTTATTGGTATTGTGAAAGTGTAATTGCTTTAGTTACAGCGTTTTTCTTTACCACTGAGCGATGTTAAACTTCACTCTATTTCAGACCCAAACCCCTGTTTCAAGGAAGGTATGTGAAAACGAGCGACGGTTCTAAGCAAACTAACGATCGAAAGGAATGTAGTGTGTGTTCAGGTTCGCTAGCATTTCGGTGGTGCTTATATATTGCTAATATGCCCGTCCTGTCATTGGATGAAAATGACTCCGTCGTGCATCTTTACGATCGGTTAAAGAAACATTCGAACGCAAAAAAAATAAAGCACGTGAGCTACGAAAGGTATGTCTTTTTATTATTTCCCATGTCGGGCAGTTTTTATCGGGCACCTGCTCTCTGGCTTCCCTTATTTGCAAAGATGTGGAGCGTGCGGGTGATGATTTGAACCATTTGAACCCAGAACAAGCATCTTCGCAGTACTTATTTATTGCAAATCTGACTATATTACGTGACTTTCAATTTATTTTGATCGTCTGCAAGCACAAGGAGTTACTTATCCAGTGTTACTGCGTAGTTCTTGTCGTCTCTCTCGGTTTTCCACATGTCCTTCGTTCGTTTGGCACGTATATCCCCCATGTTGGAAAGCGTCGACGCCGTGTTCGCGCTAACAGTGTCCGACAGTGCACAAAAATACACGTACGAAGCCATTTTAGCACCGTTTCTAATGCGATGAATTTGAAAGAAAAACGCCGTAACTGACCATTTATTTCGTCTGCGTGACTGAGAAATGTTCCAATGTGCCTAGTACGTACAAATTATTCGTGATATTTGCTCTTATAATCGAGCGCAGAGAGAAAATGTGCTCGCTTTTTCCCATAGGAATACATTACCGGAAGTCAAATTTAGACTGCTTGCTGTCTGCTTCAAAATGCAACAGCACACTAGCGCCAGCTGAGCCTCTAGCGTTTATTGTAATAACTCTATGGTAGCGCCATCTTCTCCTTCCTTCTTTGACGCGCACACCTTTTATCTTTGTTTTGCTTTTTTACACCAGCGCATCAAGTGTAGTGCCGCCTGGATCGGGCCAAGATGGCAAACGGCCTTCCTATATTTGAGTCAGAGCGCAGTCAAAGGTTGAAAGACACGCGCAAATACATACACACAGGCTAAAAGCGCACTGTCACGGTTTACCAGCCTCGAAGGATGGGCTCAAAGAAAGACGATGAAAGCCTTGACGTTGCACAGTCGCCGTTATTTGATTGGCGGCATGAGCTCATACCATGCACTGCACTCCGACAGCATAGGCATACCTTCTCTCTCCTCCTCTGACGCGCACACCTTTTATCTTCCTGTTTTGCTTTTTTACACTCGCGCATCAACTGTAGTGCCGCCTGGATCGGGCCAAGGTAGCAGGCGGCATTCTTCAAACGATGGCGCTGCTTTTCCGTATAAAGTGGCTTTATGCCGTCCCGGCGAACTTCGTGTTTATAAAAAGTGTAAACAAAGCGCACCTGGACACCGCTGTCTGAAATGTCGATGAAACGTTTAACCGCCAGTTCTCCAAGTGAATGCCAAAAGAACGAAGAAGCGGGAGATCTGTTTAAATGTTTCAAATATTTTGTAAACCAACTTGCCTCCTCTAATGCATCTAAACTCGTCAAACACAAGGTTGTGGCCGAAGTTGACGGAGCGCACCAACTGGCCTATAACGACGATGACTTGGCGCTTCTTTCCCCGACGTCCAATAGGCACGCTTCGTGAACTTTCGGCTCCAACTTTGTATTTGACGGGTTTAGGGCCCCAAGACGTTAAATTGTACTATAGGGAAAAAATGAAATGCGAACAGAGGAGCGCTTGGCTCGGGGTACAGACTGCGCCGCCTGGAAGTGAGCCTAGGGGCGAGGGTGCGTGGCCTGCTCCTCTGTGTTTACGCACTTCGCTCGGAGCTCCCTAAGCTTCGGGAGTGCGCCTCCTAGTGCGCTGAAAGCTATCACCGCCATCTTCGCTTGCTCGGCGCGTGTGGTGTGAGGAAGCTCGCCGCTAGTAGCAGCTAAAGCGCGCGCTGGCTGAGCGTACTCTGCCGTTTCCGCGGCAACTTATGCAACCGCGATTTCTATCGAGAAGCGCATGCGGGGAGCGTTACGTGATCCGTATTGTTCGGGCGCGCCTTATCATTTATCATGTAATTTTGACACTTGTTTTATGGTGTTCTTACTCAAACAAGTGTCAAAACCACACGATGCACAATAAGCCGCGCGCGAATGAAGATAAGGCGCACGCACTGGTTGTCCGTCGACTACTGTAAAACCCTCAATGTTCGCCAGTCTTTTATTTTCACGAATGTCGCGAATTGAAATATTCGCGAAATTTAAGGACAAGCAAAAAGTTCGATCATTTAGAGTTTAAATGCAGGCGTCTGCAATTCGCGAAATTTGATGGCCGCGATTATGTCCTCCGTGACCGATTCGCAAAAAACAGGGGCCGCGAAAATAAAGGGTTTTACAGTATTTGGTAAAATACTGTTCTGTCGACGCACAAAAAAAAAATCGACCAACGAGTTATACACAGCTTCGCTGTGAAAGCCCAATGACTTGAGCTCTTGACGCTTCTTGAATGGTTCCATTAGCTAGCTCCTAGCGTAGGCTGCGTCGGTACTCAAGCTGAAACCAAGTATAGTTCACGCAAAGACTTCGATATAGTTTATGGTGTTTGATGTTGTATAGAAGTTCCGATTGCACCGTAATGGCCTTCATTGGCATCCTGTCCGGAATGCGGGGTGCTCTCTGTGATAGTCCAAGATTCTTTGAGTACAGACTTTCTTGCAGTGTAGTAAGGTCTGGACGCCTTATGCTCTGCACCTTAAAATACAAAAACAAAAAGAAATGATGAATTTTTGACGGTGACGCCCTTGATGAAGACTCGCTCAATGCTGTGGGGAAACGACGGTATGTACGAAGAAGAAGGCAGCAAACACTTGACGAGTTTAGCCGGAAGTATTGGGTAAGTTGAGAGGTGGAAGGGTGTTTGGCGATCTGTGATTGTGCGAAGAAAAAAAAATGGTCGAAGCATAGCGGGATCGGTGCCGCGGAATGTCATTTCCGAGGGCGATGAGTCGTCTTGCGAGAGTCTCCGGATGTTTGAGGCGGTGGTTCGTGGAAAGTTTGAGGCGGTTTGCGAAATGGTTTGCGAACACGTTGGCACAGCCGTTGGCTCGCTTGCGACATGCGATGAAAAGGATTGAATTAAGGGGAAGTGAAAGAAAAGCATTCACACCACCAAAAGTTTGATTCAAGATTTTTCAAGGAGTGTAGGATTTTACTGAAATTAAGATGCTGAAAAAATAATTGATTATGATATATATATATATATATATATATATATTTAGTTGCAACTGCATTTTATAATGGGAAAAAAAAACGCGCGATCAGAGTTAAAGGCGGCAATCTCTTTCTTTATTTTCATGTGGGCTTCGACCGTTTTGCTGCCTAGTCTTGAGTAGGGGGAACTGGCTATCTATATCATTAAAAAAATTAGGCTTTTTCAGCCTTAGAGACGGTGTGAGGAAGCTCAGGCGATTTTGCTTTTGCTCTGTCGCGGACTGTATCAACAATTTCAACAATTTTAGAGGACGACAAAGCGTTTGCTGAAAGTTCCTATAACTGACAACAATGATTTTAAGCACCGAGATGGTAGAAATGTTGTGAGTCTGAAGTGTAATTCATATGGTGGCTCTGGATTCAGCTCTACTCGGAGACAACGTTTTGCGTCATTTGCGACGAGCGGCGGGGTAAGCGTGCGCAGGCTTAAAAAAACGCTCAAGACCGGGTCCTAGTGCTTCTGACTGCATAACCACAAAATGTTCGTCTCCGTGTACAGTAATAAAGTGATTGTGTTTTGTGTATACTTAGACAGTGGGAAGTTGATCATCTTCAATGGCCTCCTTGTGTCTCTGTTGTAGATGACACATTTACTGTCACCCGGGGTCTTTAACGTATATCATGCAGCATTAATTAGCAACTTTCAGCGAATATAAGGGGCGCTACGAAAATCAAAGATGGCGGTCAAGGGAGGGGATCAGTTAGCCATGGGCATCAGAATTCATTGAAATCGACGTGTTTTGAGACAAATATTATAATTCAGTATTCATGAATCCGTGAATCCGATGTAAATGCTAACGTATTTTGATCGAATTCAATTCAATGAACCTGTGGCCTCGGTTTTCTTCTGTCGTCGCTCTTGGTGTCGTCGTCGGCTGAGCTGGGCCGCACTCCCAAGCGGCGTGGCGCCTGCTCGCCTCTGGCTCCGCGCCAGCTGTGCGACGCTCGCATTGGTCCGAAGCGCTAACGTCAACACGCGTCACCCTCTTCCTCCCTGCCGCCGGCGCCAAGATACCTCCCTCTCGCCTCCTCAACGTTCCACCCTCCTCGCGACGTAATGCATGGCGCTGACACATGGACGGACACCGGCGGGCTTTCGTGAAAACGAGCGTTCTGGTGTCAATGCTATAAGAAAAAAATCGGCACCGGCATGGTCGAAAGGGGGATCGTTTCGCCGTGGGCACTGCGTTCCAGCAAGGACAGTCTTCCGTCACAGAGTGTGATACGATACGCAGTTGATTTTTAATTTATGACGCGCGTGCAGCCAGCATATTTAAGGACACCCAACGCTGACTGGTCGCACAACGGAAGCAGGAAAAAATGAGCGCCGCGACCACTTTGATACTTCGTCTTGTGGATACCAAGCAAGGCACCGCTGCGTTACACGCGATTTATTTGTCACGATTTCTTTTACGTGGTAAGCGATGATCGTCAACAAACAGTACAGCACAGGAGACGACAAGCGGTCGGAGACATCTCGCAACACGAGCGAACTTAGCTTGATCAATGCCCTCCTTGACTAAACGCCGAAAACGTCCGGAAACAACAAGGAGGTTATAATGGGCAAGAGGCGGCGTCCCTATGTCCAGTGCACGAAGCGAGGTGTAACGCAAGTAGGCGCTGCCACGAACTCTTCTGGACCAATGGGTGCCGCCATTGATTTTTGGGGCATACGACCCTCGTTGCCATGACATTTCCGTTGCAACGCTGTTGTTTGCCCCAATTCATGGCAGCGATGGCGGCGTCCACTCAATCGGCGTCGAAGAGGTGAGATTTGGAGCCCAACACTTGCCTGACCAGAAGATAGTCGGCGTGTAGCGGACGCTCTCGACACTGCGCCTGGAGCGTCGCCCAGAACGAGTCGTCATATCGCGGCTTTGGAAAGCGATCGCGTGTCAGTCGCCGTACGCACGAACGCTGATAATGGCACCGCGGGTTGAGAAAGCCGTACAAATTCTGCTTCGAGAAGATGTTGGTTTCACTCCGCCATGATGAGAATGCGGATTCGCATCGAAACATCGTTTGGTGCGCCCGATCGAATCGAATGCCAGCCGCGACAGCGAGCAGACGAAGCAGACCGCAGGCACGGAGCAGACGTAGCCTAAGCCTAACGACCGAGCGGAGAGCAGACGATGAGAGCTTGGTTGAATTTACTTTGAATGAGAGCGGTCGGCGCTCGAGGCAGTCTGAGATTGGGTTCTTTTTCCGGTGTCACTGGGTATGACGTCATGCCGGGTCCTGCCCTACTTAAACGTCCTCGGGAGACAACGAAGCATACGAGCGAGCTAACATCATTCTAGTTTAGTGAACATCACTCAAATCATTCTTTTATTTTGTTTGTGCAGATATCAGAATATGGTGGACCGAAATTGGCTCGCTACATTGCCGCTTAAAGAAAAAATAAATAAAGACCATTAGCTCTACAGAAGCTTTAAATCTTTCGTGTATATTTTGCTCGGTTCCACAAACATTATGTGCCTTACACGTGGCCAAACAATGCACTCATATGCAATTCTTTTACATTGGTCCAAAAATGACGAAGAATCAATCCCTGAATTCATAACACTTTACTTAACGCCAAACAACATGATTTCAAGTCATTAGGGGGTAAATTATATTACTCTCAGAATCAAGCGAAGTCAAGGCACTGCCGCGGTAACACTTTGATCAATACGTTTCTACACTCCTCATACACAATAAAAACAAACCCCAATAAAACAACGCCGTCAATCACGAAGTGCATTCGAAGAAACAGGCCATCTGCAAAGATAACCCCGTGGAAAAGCTTTCGGACAAAAGCGACGTAGCAGGGTTAACAGAATCTTTACATACATGCACTAAAAAACGCGATTGAGTCTTTCTAAGGCACATAGTGTACGCACATTTGTTATACCCAAAATAAAGCAACGTTTAATTCACCTTGTCAAAATTAATCTTCAGATTATACGCGGGAGCACTTGTGGGCCATCTGTTGGCCGTGAAAACTTCCGTTTAGAGCTAGTGCAATCTCGGCAAGCTGAGAGCACTGACGATGATCACATCGATTTTTACTCTTTTGTGACCATTGTTAACGACCGAAGACAGTTGTATGAGAATAATACCAGAACTTGAGTGGTCGCTGACGGCGACGCCGCTCAAGAAGGAAACGGGCGTCTAAGAGCGCAGCTTTTAAACGCCCCTTTATTCATACATACTCTTAGACGCCCGTTTATTCATACACAAAGAGAGCTGCGCTTCTTTTCTGTATGAATTTAGACCATTCTTTTTTCTTGGTGATAAAATTCTTACCGATAAACTTCATCTCATCACTAACCAGGGCAAGTGACGGAACACTTATGCACATACCCGCGTCATGGTTGGCAATAAAAAAAGCTTCGGCAATTTCCCGAGCATACTTAGTTTTATGTTTGGCTAAAATCTTGATTTCAATAAACATTGGAGAGCACGCACATCTGTCACTTGCCATGGTTAGTGATGAGATGAATTTGATTAGAAAGGCGGACAAATACGTTCAGCCACGTGTCGGCTTGATGGGAAGATGACGTGTTATCGGGTCGATTTCTTATATGTTTATGCTGTTTCAAGTTTACTTGCTGAATGGCGCAGAAGTAAACATTTCAGTTGTGAGTCAGCGCTGTGTCTGTGTGTTTTCTTTTACTGGTCCTTCGTCTTTTGTAGAGTGAGCTACACTGGCCGAGGTTGAGTAGTTTTGCGTGGTTCCTGGAGAGCCGTGCTGCGCATGCGCGAGGAGCAGTGACGTCACACGGCACACAGCTGGCGCGCCGGAGCCGCAGCCGCCGCGCGCTGCGCCGCCGCGCTCCGCCGCCGCTGCGCGCTCCTCACCGGTCTGCGCATTCCAGAGGAGTGACGTTATAGTTGCGGCAGACGGACTGGCGCCGCCGCGTGCCCAGCTGTGCGCCTCCGTTGCGTAGCAGACAAGTCTGACGCTGCACCGGAGCCGCTTGATAGTGCCTCTCATTTTGTGCGCACGTGCAGAGGTATCAGTGGGGGTATACATATAGCGGGGCGTTTGCCAGCGTGGTATAGCCATGGAGAAGGAGAGCGAAATTGCTGGTCAGCGGCGCAGAAGAGCGGAGAAGCTTAGCCCATCGGATCCCGAAGTAGTTGCCTGGCCATTAGCGGTTGAGCGTAGGAAGAATGAACAGAAGAAGGCTAAACGCGCTGCGGAGACACCGGAGCAAAGGGAGGAACGTCTAGCAAAGCGGCGTCGCCAGGAGGCTGAGCGACGCGCCCGACCATCTCAGCAGCAACAACAACAAGATGCCGTCGATGACGTCAAGGCTCGCCGAGTGACTGACTATACGGTGAAACTTAGCGAAAGCGCCAATGCGACTCGGACCTTCGAGACGGACTTCATAAACAATCCGTTTGGATATGTGTGCGACGTGTGTGAAAGACTGTGGCACATGAAAGACTTGACGCCGGTAAGTAGTGCCATGCGTGAAACGTTGAGTTTAGCGGCGTCGCCTGAGTGGGGTGAAACCGTGAGCGCAGTTTGTACAACGTGTAAGAACTTTCTGGTTAAGCAGAAGATTCCACTCTTTAGCGTTGCCAATGGGTATCGTTACCCGCCCATGCCACCAGGTCTACCGGTTCTAAACGATGTGGCCGAACGTTAACTTTCGCCACTGATTCCCTTCGTTCAGATCCGTTGTCTAATGAACTGGAGAAATGGTCAATTTTGCATTAAGGGACCCGTGGTGAACGTGCCGGTAGATACAGACGAGATGCTAAAGCAGTTGCCTCGCAGCTTGGAAGATGATAAGTGCATAGTGGTGAACACAAAGAGGAGAATGTTTGCCAACACTACCTATCTGACAGAACATGGTTTCTTGCGATGTGCTTGGATCATGGGTTGAGGTACTGAGAGACTCGCCGCTGTATAAACTCACGCTCACGCTACGTTTGTCCTGGTATAGCCGAGCTAAGCCACTCGCAATTTTTTGCGCTGTTTTAACTCGTTCAATATGACCACCAACTAACTCACCCAACTTTACACCTGGTTGTTATATAGACCCCTTTCGAAGTAACGTGCCGATTATTAAATGGTCGGAACCCCTGCACAATGGCGGAAAAACTGCATCCAGGAACGTGCAAGTCATTCGACGAGATAGCGAACGACAGAGCGCGGCCAACACTGCGGGCCTGTGAACCAATCAGACTGCGTCGAAACTGCAACGTCACTGCGCTCATAATCTTTTTTCGAGGGTGTGTTTTGTTCTAGTGTGCCCTGACGTTGAGGTTTTAGTCCGCCATTGTGGAGGGATTTCACAGCTGCCAACAGAGTGCAGTATTTCGAAACGGGTCTATTCTGTAGTGCAGGAGGCCACCGTGAACCCAGCTTTTTTGAAAGTGTGAGCAGTAGATCGTCCAATATTCGAAGCTGCTGCTCCAGACGTTGTCGCTCCCTGAAAAAGGAACCACATTCAAGCATCAGATGTTCCACATCTTCGACTGCAAGGCCAATTTTGATTCTTTCGACTGCGGAACCGATTTTTATATGAACGACCTCGTGGCTGCGTATGAACAATGGGCGACATTTGTGTTTTCCGTGTAGCGAGGAAGTGCATAGGAGGTGTTGGTGGATACGGGGCGGGAGCGTGATCACCTGGCGAACCATAGACATCTCACTGCTCCTTCGAGCATGTCACGTCCATCGCACTGTCAGCGGATGCATCGAAACGGAGTACGACGCCCTTCCACTTCCAGAACTACCAGGACTACGCGTACACCACTTTCTTTTCCTGAGGGGCGTCACCGTGCGACCTCTCTCGACCAATCGCAGCTTTAACTGGGAAAAAACATTCCGTCCACGAGAAAATATGGAGAGCAGATACACCGCAGTTGGCCCAAGTTAGGAATGTCGCGAACCTCTCCCAGTCACGAGTTTGACCAGCTTCGACTTTTTATACTTTTATCGCAAAGTTGGACAAAATGTTCGACTGAAGTTTTACTTTCGTGCGCATGCGCGAGTGAATTAAGAACCAGCTGATGCCACCCGGTGGAGGAAAAGTTCAATATTTGTTGGGTATAATATCTTTTATAGTTTCTCGCAACTAAACTATAACACTCAAAGTACACGTATCTCCTTTTACATTGTCTAAACATTAGAAGTCAGATTATAAAAAATATAAAATAAACCACTTTATAGTGTACTTGTTCTCTAATATTCAGAATTATTTATGTACAGAGCCTTTCCGCGTGCTAGCCGGGTGTAAGCAAATTCGTGTAAATAAACCAATCAACTGAGTGCAATCAAACGTTTCACGAAAGTGTCTATACGTGGTGTATCTGTTGTACTCACGTTTACTGAATGTGAATGTTAGAAAAACAATGTAAGCCTAAAATTTCCTATTCCTCCCTAAGTGCAAGAAGGAAAACGAGCACAAAAAAAAAAAAAGAAGTCTGGTTGATGTTTCGATTTGAAGGTGGCACAACCTAAAGCAATAACGCGAAAGCTTCTTAGACATCAGCACCCAAAAGCAAATCTAGCATATCCGGAGCCTGCGTGGTAGCATTTGTGAGTATATATCAGCGTCAATCAGACTATTTTTGCCCTGTTCTTACCTGTGTTTAAAAACAATTTTTTTTCAGGCTTATGTTTTTGTTTATAAAGCCTGCACTCACAAAGTTTTGAGTATAATGAACAAAAAGTTCTCCGCATCTCTATTTCTTGTTTGAAGCCACCGGAGGGGCTTGAACACGGGGATGTGCCTCGGTCGGGCCGAGCGCTGCGCGGCTAAAGGAAAGACGTTCGGAAAATAGCCAGTAATGAAGCTCATTAAGAACGTCGCCTTAATGAGGAGGGCCCGTGATTGGGTTATAGTCGGCGCACGCGAGGCTCCGAGCTGCCCTTTTTCCCCCTTTTCGTTCCGAAGAAAATAGGCGCCTTCCGACCGAGCAAGCTTTCCTTCATATTTCTGTTCTTCGTTGGACGACAGTGAAACTTCCCCGGGGCGGCGCACCGATAAAGGGGATGTCAACCGCCCTCGTGTTTCGTGTCTATATGTTAGCGTGGAAACGGTTTTACGAAGCGGGCGGCGTGTGCCAGGTAGAGCTTCCCAATGTATCCACCTTTATAAGAATTTTTCTTCGAATTTTTCTTACGTGAATCTATTAACAATTGGTTCGACCTATCCGATGGTGCACGCAGACGATACTTTGTGGTATATTCGCGTAATTACAACTGGCTCCTTTAATATTAATGGGGAAAAGTGCGTGTTTAAGAGTGCGTTGAAAAAAAAAGATTTATATGTACAATGGTAAACTTATATGTACAGGGTGAGGCAATATGTGCTGGCCCATCGGTGTTCAGACCGGGTATGCGCAAAAGTTACGTGGCCGGGTAAGTGAACGTAAAAAAAAAAAATATGTTATAATGAACTGCCGCATTTCTAGCGTTGCAATAAGGCAGTCTGATTTATGAATGACCATGCCGGATGCGCCCCACGCGACATTTTACCCTATTTGGCTAGCACTAGGTTGGGTCAGCTCATAATGCTGCTGCCAGTATATAACCAGAAAGCATTGTGTGTTTGAACGTACCGTTTCCAAACAGTGGGGAGCTCGTTGGCTTTAGACTTCTTGTGTCAGCGTGGAAAAAAAATATATGAGTGAGAAAAATATTTACAGCGCTTACACTAAAGTTTGTTTTCAAGACAGAACGTGTTTTATCAGCCGGTTTTCATGGAGTAATGTAACGTTTTGCTGTAACAACCGGCTGTAGCGAAAAACCAACACCGAAATGCGCTACACTTATAGAAAACTATGTGCGTTGAGAAACTAAGGGAGAGGAGGGGTCGTTAGCGCTTGGAGACGTGAGAACGCCGGGCTCTGGTTGGAACGATTAGGGGGTAGGCGTAAAGCTAGCCGCCTTTGTCTCACTGCACTCGATCGAAAACGTTCAAATGCGAAAAATAAACGCTAGACGCCGGCGTTCCGCGTTCTGACGCGTTTGACGAGTGCAGTGGAGACAAAGGCGGCTAGCTTTATGTCTACCCCCTAATCGTTCCAACCAGCGCTCGGCGTTCTTATATCACCGCGCGCTCGCGTCGCCTGCCCTCACTAAGTTTCTCTGCGCACAGAACGACTTCAGTCCCCCGGCAGGATTTGAGCTCACGACCTCGAAATATTGAGACAAGCGCCTTGCCGATTGAGCTGTCCAGGGTCGGAGGTCGCATCAGGCAAAAGCGAAGTCTTCGGCGCGGAGAGTGAGGGAACGGTTGCGCACTTCGCAGCCTTGCCATGTCATGCTGCGCCATCTCACGACGTGTGTCAGAAATTAAAGCCAATCTTCGGTAGGTGGTGTCATTCAGACGCCCTTCTCTTCTTCCCTGAAATGCCACTCGCACATTCTGTGCTTACCAGCCTTTGCCAGCATGATCAGGCTTATAAGAAGTTTCAACATTCAAGGCTCCTGAGAAACACAAAAAGGGTATTGAGACGAAGTGTACACTCTTAATCTGGGGCCGTCAAACGTCACGGCCATAGCTGTGACGTTCAAAGTTTTCAGGACTTAGCCGCGAACTGATCCGGCCCCGTCAAAATAGCCGTGTACAACGTCACGGCTGCAGTTAGCCATTCCTCTCTTTGATGGTGCGAATGGCTATATAGGTGGCTCCGTAGGTGGCCCTGTAATTTTTGGAACAGGCCTCGTTTGTGCAGAGGACCGGCAAACAACGGGCCCGGCTATGCGCATAATAGGCAGGGGGGAAAAAAACACTCTGCTCTCCGCTAGATGGTGGCAGTCAAGGCCGCCCAGCGTTCCTCGCGATGCGCAGCCATCGGGCACGCATGCGCATAACGATCATTTCTCTTCTCAGTGTGCAAGGGTGCAAGGATGATGAATTTCGAATGTACGAAGTACGAATCTAATCGGAAGAATCTGCGGGGGACATTTGTTTTCTTATCATGGTGATGTAAGCCTATGTTAGAGAATGCGCCGAAGCCGTGGGACAGTGAGTTAGTTCTTCAGGATGCTCACGTCGAAGGATACCAAAGGAATTCGACGCGGGCGGTGTAACCACGAGGAAACATGTGAATTTGATGGGTTCACACGGCCCGCTGATCTGGCGGCACGACCAGCACGACCACCACTTCTGAGCCAACGTGACTGGTGCCGATACTGCGGGCACAGTCCTCTTCAGCATAACCGACTGGGTAATTATGTAGCTCACTGGCTAATAACGGATTAGAGTGAATTGCTGAAAGATTTGCTAACTAGTAACTTTTGTTCTCGCCAACAGAGGACAAGTGGGACCCTGTCCTGGACGATACAGGTATCTATACACAATATTTTTGTATTCTAAGAAGCACGTTTGGAATCGCCTCTTTTCATATCATTCGAATACCGGCTGGCGTCGCCGGGGGAAAGCGGAAAACAGGTTTACTTTGTTTCACCTTAGCATGGACTTAACATAACGGCTACAGAAGCGGACTCTTCGCGTTTGATGCCGGCTCGGCTGTGCACAAGCACTCGTGGTGGGTGACAATTTTTAAAGTTATCGGGTCACAGTCGCATCCCTTATGGTTTGCCTATGGTAAGGTGAGGCAAAGAAAGCTAGCCGGCTATGTCTCGACGGTGGCCACTAGCATTTTACAGCGACAAGGTGTAAATAGTTTATAGGGGGATACTCTTCTCTTGCCGAGGTGTCCGCCGATAGAGCAACGGCGTATACGGCGCACTCATCAGCTTGCCGTCCGAGGTATATAGTCGCGCGTCTCGGCCGGCGTCGACGATCGCGTTAAGCAAAGGAGGACGGCCACACAAGGAACATTTATATTAAAATTGATGATGAAAGTAACATCTAGAATACACTAAGTTTGCCCCTGTGCGTGCACCCTCGTTTGATCACGTGACCGTCGACGTCGGTCGAAACGTTCTTTTTGTGTGAATGAGTATATAAGCTTTTATGAGGCTAACTGAATTTAATAAATGTATTGTATTAAACAATATTTTTGAAGAAAAAATGTCAAACTATCTGTTTTACAATATTTGACGCAGTTTAGCAAGGTCTTTACCCTGACCTGACCATACTTTTAAATTGGTGGCCCTTAATTTAAGCAATGACTGAAAACAAGTTGCAACCCTGCGCGATTTGCCAGGCAGTTCAAAACGACGTGCCTCCGGTGCCACTGCAGCCGTATAAAATGACTTCGCGTGTGTTTCAGATGGCACATTTGGTTTTTCGCTACAAAAGAAGGCAACAACTTGCTTGCGCTGGTCGGCAGTGTTTCTAATTGGGTGGAATTTTTGCCCATGTCGTTCAAAACATCACTCCTCGACATTTGAAAGACTAATGACTGTATTCGCGAAGTTCGAACTGTTCGAAAAAGTGGTGACGGATGACAGTCTTCAGTTCCGGAGTGAATATTTACAAAAAAGTTTTTGAAGGGTCAACGTATGGTGCATACAATGTCGCCACCTTACCACCCGGCTTCGAATGAATCAGAGGAGAGAGCTGTGCAAACAGTGAAGCGAGCGCTGCCTAAACAGGCACTGAAGGATGACGTCCGAGCACAAAAAGAAAGCATCAAGGAGAAGCTCTCCAGTTTCCTGCTCATCTACCAAGCAACCCCACACAAACCTACTGGGAAGGCCCCAGCTGTTTTGTTCCTGCGACAGCTCTCGTCGTCAAGGTTGTCACAGCTCAAGCCCAGTGCCACATCTGCCAGGCAAAAAGAAAAACAAAACCGAGACAAGGAACCGGCGGGCGGCCGTAGAGGTCCTTACAAGGCGTTCCAAGTTGGCGACCCGGTTTAGGTTGTGGGGATCGAGGCCCCGAGGGCGCCGCACATGCGCCCGCGTGGGCCAAGTGATAAGAAGAGTTCTGCACAGAGCCGAGCTTGGGCAGCAAGCTCGCGGATGGTCGGTGACGAAACGGTGAAAGGACAAAGTGCTGCCTCCAGGTAGTCCAACTGTCAGACAGTATATCCTTCGTACCTTGCGTTCTGTGATCTACTTCAGGGCGGTCGAGGGGAGGCCTGATCGGGCGGTGGCTAAAGTGGACACCCACATTATCTGGCGCTCGGACGTGGGGCCCGATCAGCAGGTCCTCCCTTTCAGGCTTTTCTTGGAGGTCACACTCGACGCGTTCCTTGACCAATTTGGGGGAATGGCGCACCTAACTCGCTCAGCACTCGTTCTCGTGAGAGCCAACGTTGCCCGTCGATACGAGGTCGAGTGTGGCTGCGAATAGGGACGCTTTGTCCTAGCGAGGATCAGCGGGTTCGGACGCCGCCGGACATGTTCCGGTGAGTGGAGTCATAGGCTCCCAAACGCTGTGGGAGCCTGGGACTTCAGCTCCGGTGATGGACGTGGGAGGCGTTGGTGAGATCATGTGGGTCATGACGGCTATGTTCGAGACGCTTTCGCGACTGTTGGGAATGCTGGGCCTGCGTCTGTGCCATAACCGCGGTTGAACGTCCCGACGTCGATATAATCAGGAGACCCTGAAGGAAAATCGGTCCACGATTTTCTACAGGACCTGGACGCGTATATCGCCCCTCTCCATCAGCTGAGGACACGTTGGAGCCAGTGTGCGCGTGGACACGACAGATTGCGGAATCCTAGATTGGGTATCGTAGCAATTTTAGGAATCCTCACGAGAGAGCAGGGTATCGTGACTTGGGGTGAAGCGGTGAGCAAGGAATGGCCTGTCAAGGCCCGTGTATCAGATGGGTTTTTGTCAGCGGATGTTGGAAAAATTACGGGAATGGCAGTTAACACCGGGAACGGTGGCGGGCGAATATATCAGCGAGTGTGGGAAGGTTTGCAAAGGTTGCATTTTGCACTGGGGGCGCTGGGGGGAGAGTTGCTGGACGATTCGGTAACAATTAAAGTGGTTAGTCCATATAGACCCTGAAGGTTCCATGTATTTATTTAACAGGGTCGATACCAGTGAAACAATTTGCACAGCTGCAGACAAAAGCAATGAGACCAAATAGGAACAACCGAGTTCTTTGTCGCAAAAGATATCTTTCAAAAGGTACTCACAATGCCGCTGGGTAAATTCCTAGATGTACGGTAGTTCCACTAATGAAACCGAGCATGTGCATCACACGGACACACACACATACTGTCAGTAGCAGGTTTAGCGAAAATCACGAACGCGCGGAACGAACATGCGCCGTCGTTCAGAAATCACGGGCACAGATCACGATGTCGTCCCTGATGTCTTTGCCGCGGGTGCACCAGGCGGACACATACGGACTGTCGGTAGCACGCTTAGCGAAAACCACGAACGCGCGGAACGAACATCCGCCGCCGTTGATAAATCTTGGGCACAGACTTTTTCGCTTGCTGGATGCTTCTGAAGCCGGACGGACAAATAGGCGTAAGATATAGGTGACTGAAAAATATATTCTTTTCATCTGCACACCCAGTGGCTCTGGAAGATACCGGTCGCACACATGGAACGAGAAGCCGAGACTGAGCGTCCGTTCCTGGCCGGCCGTTGCTCGTTGACGGACAAAGAAGCCGGTTTTCTTCAAAGAAAAAGTCAGCAAAACGACCCCCTCGCATTTTCCCCACGTACCAAATGCGAGGGAGAGAGGGTGCGTGGGGACTCGTCCTTGGTGCGTTCTAGGCATCATAATTACATACCCAGTCCCCGGCTCGTCTCGGCTTCCCCCTCCCCTCGCGTCGGCTTCGAGTGAAGTTCGGTAAACAGGGAAGCGAGTCACCCGTTTCGGGTAAGATTTCTAGCGAAACTGGGTCGTCTGGTAAACGAAAGTGGCTGCCGGTGACATTAAAGCGAAATCTGGAAACCCGCTGCCGGTGAAATTCCAGCGAAATCTGTTTGCCGGCAAATAATCTAGCAAAGACTGGTAAACTACACTGGTTTCGAATGAAAACGGGTGAAACTGCCCACCTTTTTGGATCGTCGAAATAGTTCGCTGCACGCACTTGCAGGATTGCAACGTCATTTCGAGCTAAAACACGCACTTACGAGAATGCCGCTGCATTGGCGGCCGCCATTACAAACTCAGTCCCTCTGCTCGTCTTGGCTTCCTTGTTTTTAGCCGTTCCCCTTGCGTCGGCTTCCAGTCAAGTTCGGTGTCCGACAAACGCGAGTGGCTTCTGGTAGGATTCCAGCGACGGGTAATTGAAAGTGGTTCTGGTAAAACTTCCAGCGAAAGTGGCTGCCGGTAATATTTTTACCAAAGACTGGGAAACTACGCTGGTTTCTGGTGAAAATGTGTGGAAATTAACCCGTTTCCACCGAAAGTCACTGGATGTTTTTGCCGGATTTTAGCCGAAAAGTGGCTCCGGTAAAATGCGTAGCGAAATCTGGTAACTGAAAGTGGCGGCCGGTAATATTTCCACCACGAAAACTGGTAAACTACGCTGGTTTCTGGTAAAAATGAGTGGAAATTACCTCGTTTCCACCGAATGTCACTGGGAGTTTTTGCCGGATTTCTTAATAGAAGACGCACTTGGGTCAGTACAAACGAGCAGTCTGAATGCTTTACGTCGCCGAATTGAAGGGCTATTTCCTTCGCGACCAGGAGGTGGAGAGCCCCGCTCCAGCGACTGCATGCGCGTGGCCCAGAGCGCAGACTAGGCGCGGTGATCAGCCGGTTTGTGAGGATGTTGTCAACAGCTCAGGCCTTCGTAAGAGAAGGTGGCGCAGAGTGAAATGATTCTGCACGCCTTTAACAGTGTTATATTGCAGAGAATGCCCGCCTGGAACGACCACTGGGGAGGAGCTCGGCGTGGTGCCACTTATGGACGGACCCACAGGGAGTGCCCCCCTCGGCAGAGCGTGGACGCCACGGCCTTTCAGGTAGGCCAAGGCGGCCGTCCTGGATTCCGGTGGTCCGACTCGCAGGGCACCCAACCCTGGAGTCGGCTACCCCGGAGGAGGCATGGTGGTGGAACCGGTCGGTATTGACAGAACCCCCTACCGCGCCCGGCGGGGGCAGGTCCCCCTGCCACGCGGTGTCCACGAGGACGGCGTCCAAGGACCACAGGGCAGTCCACTTAGATTTTTGACAGCAGAAATTACAACCGAGGTCAAAGGCGGGGCAGCCTTGCGACACCATCTTGTCGCGCTTTCAAGGACATACGTTACCACCTCTGGCCCGTCCCCTTGGTGTGAAAACAGTGGCCGGCTGTGCGGGGTCACTCGTCGATCCGGAGACACAGGAGGCCGGAGACATCCACCAGGATCGGCTGTAGACGCTGTCTCCCCCGGCCAACGTGGAGGTGGCAGTTCAGCTGCTCCGAAGAAACAAGCCTGACCTGCCAGCACCCGAGGCTCGGAGCTTCGTTCATCCTCCTGGGGGCCACGCTGCCCCACCACGACGTTTAAGGCCCGCAGCCGTCGCCGCACAACCCTCGTAGGCGTACGCCTGCGGCCTGGCCTGCGCCCATCATTGCTCGGGTGGACATCGAGAACGCGCCCGTGTCTGAGCCCGTTGACTTCCTCTATGACTGGCCAGAATAATCTTCATCTTCGAGGTGTTCGCTTTTACATCAAAAATGTAAAAGCGAAAACTATAAATTTCTAAACTACAATCAAATGACAAGTGTGTGAACCAGTCTTTAAGTCATATAACTGCGATGTTCCCTAATTTCTCAGGGGCATGCCAGTGAAACAAAACACTCACGGAAGGATATCATGAACGACTCCTGCAGCTGCCCACACTGCAAAGGCCTCTCCCGGTCTCGGCGACGCGCGATGCCTCACACTTTCGTCTCCCCAAACTGCTGAGCTGCTCAAATCGTCTGCTCGTCGTGGTCTGTGGTTGGTTCATCGCCATTTGCTACGCTCTCGTAAAACGTACGGGACGGAAGGGAACGCTACGCCACGAGTTACTTTTACAATCAAACCACTCAACTTGTATGCGACATGGTCACGTGATCTTCAGGATCGTTTCAATTTACTCCTTTTATGACTGGACTTCAAACATGCGGGAACATGCCAGCAGGTTTTAACCTTCTTGTATATGTCTCGAAGATGGCGAGTGGAGGCTTAGCAAGGCGGCCTGCCAGAGCCTGGGGTCTGGAATCGTCATTCATCGGAATAATCTGAAGCTATGAAGTGTTTCTTAATACTTCCTTTTCTAAACGAACAAATAATGTGTGTTCGACCTGTTATGGACAAAGCTTCTAAACGTATTGACAAGTTTCGACGTTAGAACCTTTTGAATTCTTAGTCTTTTCTTTTTCCTTTCGCCGTCATTGATGACAACTCTGGCATTAGAACGTTTAGGAGGAAAATGGTGGTGTTCGCACACCAGATACATATCTATAGACTTTGACATAATGAAAACGGGAGGGAGGTGTTGGGCCGGCCTCTCGCTTGACAATTGGCTACCAGCCTTTCTACTTACTTCGCACGGGAGATTACTTGTCCTACTAAGTTGGCACCATAACATTTACCATAACGTGAAATTCGCGGAGGCCATGAGGGCAAAATGAATACAAATAAGAGACACTGAAACCACATGTAGTGAAATATTATCAGGAATGAAAAATGATAAGGCGGCGTATAATTAGAGAAGCTAAACTTTTAATAGGGCGAACTTGTGCCAAAAACAAAATAAAAGAAGGTCAGTGCCGCTGGCGTCGATGTCGGCGAAACAGCAGGATCGAGCGCCGGGAGAGAGTGACCCCGGCTTGCCACGTGGAGCCTCTTATGTACAGTCGTGGGCTTTTGGAACAATCGGCGAAGAATGTTCGGCGCTTAGAACATTCGGACCTCGAACAAGCAACAGGGTTCTCGAATTTACCAGAACGTGACATTTACACAAATTACAAAAAGCTGCGTCCGCTCCCAGGCATCGAACCTGGAGCCCTTTGGGTAGGAGCCAAGGACAATAAGCATTCGGCCACGGGCGCGATTGGAGGGAGACGCGCGTGGCAATATAATCCTTCAAGCGCCGCTACCACCTGCTCATCGCGAACGCAACACGCAGAGTTGAACGGGCGTACACAAAACGCGAATGTCAGTCGCCGGTAACCAAAGACAAGAGCGAAATGTGTCGAAATAGGTGTCTGTCCTTTCCTCTTTTTTTACATGTGATAAAGCGACAAGCGTTTAATACAGTTCTCTCTTTTTTGCGTGTTTCTTCTGTCGTGATTTAGCGGCTTAGATTGTCTACACTGCGTTTCATATTGTTTGAGGCGACGACAACATATGGACTAACTCAAAAGGCAGAAACAGGCTGCTACTACGGTAGAAAAGAAGCGCCGGTGTAACGATCGCGCGGGCGAAAGCGGTCCCGCGTTTCAAGCCTGCATAGCGGAGCATAATCTGTAGCGGGAAGAAGCGCCATCTTGCACTGCAGTGCTAGAAGAGAAAGAGATGATTACAGAAATGAGCGGATTGAGAATTCGATAGGGGTATTCACTGGATACCATGTTTGCGGGCGGTGTCTTGAGTGCATGCTCAAAACGAGCTCAATTTAACAGGCTGCTAAGAACGGCAATCTTGATGCAGCGGATTGCACATTGCAAAAGGACTGCGGAAGCTCGCCGTCAGCACGCGTTCAGCAGCCGCGGACACAGCTATGGCCGCCAGAGGATGCGTCCTATTCGCAGCGAGAAGTCGGGGTATCGCCGCCTGGTGGAATGTTTTAACTAGTGATGGACCGAATCTGCCGAAATTCAGATTCGGCAAAGTTCGGCCAACGCCGAACTTTTGAAGGAAAGTTCGGCAAAGATTCGGCAAAAATTCGGCAAATGTCTGCGCACGCGCAAGAACGCGACGGGGCCGTGGATTGCAAATGGACGGCGTGCAGTCGTGCGGTTACTATCGTGCAGTGCACGGTGGTGCAGCGTAGTACGACCAGAGGTTACGGCGAGGCGTGGATTGAGCAGGCAACACGGTAACTGTGTTTGTGAGCGAGCGTGGTTCTCTTCAATATCTTCTGCCTCAAGAGTAGAAGATCGACCAGTAATTTACGCGGTCCACTGCGCAAGTAACAAATAATGCGGTACATTCTGGATGACGTGATTTTAATTTGATATTTCCAGTGATGCAACGAGTTAGTTGAAACATTGGCCGACAATTACTTTAAAGCACTCCTCGCAAATACAACAATTCTGTTTTCGGCTCAGAAGTAGTGTGCCAAAACAAAATAATAAAATAATATTGCTTTTTCAATTAGCGTTATTTCGCGATTTTCCTCTTTCTGCATCACCTCGTTGATCTGCATAAAACTAAACACCGAACTGTAATGCTCGTACGTTGCACATCCGACGTTTCTAACTTTCTCTATCTTTCTAAACGTTCGTGTGTGTTCTAACAACAGGAACTGGCATTTTAAAGGTGAAAAACGAGACGTTGCTAATATGGGACGCACACTTTCATGCAAAGCTGACGTCAAGTGACTCAAATCGCGAAACATGCATATTTACAATAATATTATTATCTTTTCTGGTGAAGGCTCAGCAACCGTTGCATTCGTTTTCGCACGCAGAACGGTGAGTCTGAGAGAAAGCAAGAACGCAGCGTTATTTCCCTCATTTTAACAATGTACACACACATGCAGACTTGCGCTAATAATGCCCCAAACCGAAACTCTCGTAGCGTGATTCGTGACTGCGCCACGCTCGCTTCTACCCAACGTACCCAACCCAACCACGCCACTTCAATTTAATTCAATTCAATTCAATTCATTTTATTTACTCCCATAATACAAAATGGGGGATGGAGGCAGGAGAAAAAGCTGCAGAATTGCAGCTTGACGAAGCCCCTGCCTCCTCACAGGCAGATCGGTCAACAAGATATAGTTACATCATGTGAAAAAAAAAAGACATTTATGCACCACACCGAGAAGTATGTTATGGGTAGTCACTAAAATTGCCAGTACACATACAAAAACGACACCGATACAATTATATT
Organism: Ixodes ricinus; assembly: GCA_037355805.1. NCBI lineage: Eukaryota > Metazoa > Arthropoda > Arachnida > Ixodida > Ixodidae > Ixodes > Ixodes ricinus. The sequence continues at coordinate 53,243 of JAZHYW010030522.1, read as the reverse complement.
GTAGAATATCACTTTATTTAGTAATAACTGTGTCAATATGCATTACATGTTGCATTTAAGTTAAGAAAAAAAAACCTAAAACCGTATTTCGCCAGAAAAAAACTAAATTTCAACGTTAAGTCTGGTAAGAATGTATTTTTGCCGAATCTTTGCCGAATCTCTAAAAAATGTTCAACAAAAGTTCGGCTTTGCCGAATCACAAGATTCGGCGCCGAACTTTCGATTCGGCAAAAGTTCGGCCCATCACTTCTTTTAACGAACTCAAAGTTAGGACACTTCAACTTCCTCTGCCGGTGTAAGCACGTGCAATGCCAAGCTTCTATGCACTACAAAATTTAGAACATGGCCACGTGGGTAGCACGTGCCCTGCTCAGCGGGAGGAGAACAGAAGCGCCCCTGGCGAGCCTCTCACACCGAATTACAAGCCGTAAATTAGCATCGACGCATTGTATATTTTTCTTAAATATTTATTATCTGTTATATGTTTTTAAATTGTGATTTCCGGAAAATTATCTAGTCTTTGCTGTCATGGCGCTGCTGGCACCCTACATACGGTACCATCGTGGTTCGTGACCGAAAAACGTAGCGCGGTAACGGTAACGCCGTCACTTGTAACGTGTTGCCGCCAACACTGGTTTCATGTCACATAAAACCAGTGTTGGCGGTAACACGTTACAATGACGGCGTTACCGTTACCGCGTTACGTTTTCGGTAATGTGCTAACGTAGTCGTTACATTTTCAAAACAGTAACGGAAAACGTAGTTAAGTCACCCGTTACATATTTTACCAGAGACATAAAACAATTACACTTAAATGTTTTTCGTATTTCTATAGCGCAAGCCATACAATTCTTTTGCGTTTTTTTGTGTTTTTTATATTTCTTGTGAGTATCTTTTTTTTGTTTTGTTTATACTTCCGACATTTAATATAAACGCCAAGGCAGAAAATGCATGCAACAAAAATGACAAAGACGAAACATACCAATTCAATACAGTTAGGGCAGACTATAGTGGGCGAGGAGGTCGTTTGAATTGTGAAAGACGTCTGGAACATGTCTATAAGGCGATGGTTGTTCAATACATTTCAAAGCTGTGTTAGAGACTTCGTTCTTCTGTCCGTTTCTTATTGTTCCTACGTCTCAGGGTTAGTATGCCAGGCAAACTAATTGGCAAAGAAATGTTTGAGTGGACCGTCGTTAAAAATGGTCAGTGCTTATAAATTGAAAGCGCCTTTAGGAGATTATTCCATTCGCCTAGAGTGTTAGGAATGAAAGACGATTCAAACAATGTGGCTCTACACAATGGTTCGATGATTGTTAATTCGCGTTTATTCCTAGTAGACTTGGCTTCCTTCATTGCAGAATAACCGTTCAGGCACAGCCGTGAATTGCCAAGAACAATAATATAAAAAAAGCTTGAGGCGATCTAGTTCTCATCGAGTCGCTAAATCAGGCACTCCTGATAGGATATACAATTCGGATACTGAAGGCGTAAATCTATAGCAATTGTACAATCGCTATAGCTTTGTTTTGAAAACCTATAGCGCAAAACATAATGTTTTTTGTTTTTGTTTTGTGTACTGCCTCGAGCGCATAATAAAGCAACTTGGTGTGGGGATCCCACATAACATCACATGTTCTAGCATAGGTATAATTATAGATACGTAAGCCAACAACTTTGTCTCTGAAACCGTAAACATGATAAGGTAATTATGTTCAGTTTCTGGATGGCCATGATGTTTCTTGAAATATGGCCCTTATGCATATCTGAAACGTCAGAGTACAACGCCTTAATTCATAATTAAAAAAGTAACCCAAAAGTAATGTTCATTTTCCCGACAGATTTAGCGGGAAATCGACTTCACGTGACCAGATGTCACGTGACCTATACACCAATTCAGCTTCCTGATATTTAGCGGAGAAACTGAATTGGTATGTTCTTTGACGTTCCATAATGCAACACTGCGCGCGTTGCATCATGGGACGTCACAGGCCACAGCTTCACGAAACCCGGAGCCGAAGAACGTTTTACGTTAAAAAATGGCTGTGTGTTCGTTGGTTGTCGCTTTAATGAGACTAGGCCCGAGGAGCTACAGTCATTGACAGGCTAAGAACGGCAGGGAAGTACCTGAGTTGTTCCGCCTCCATCGCGAGCTTTTCCTTCAGTCGATAGGACTTCGGAGGTTTGTGGGTTTAGAGAGTGCACGCGCATACACAGCACGGCGGAAGGCAAGTATGCACACGTGACTGAAATAAAGTAACTTATGCGTGTCAATAGATTAAAATCAGAGCTTTCTCGAGTTACTGGTATTATATATATATATTAAAATAATTGATATTCATTTCACCAAAAATAATGTTATAATATTTTATGTCGTGCTAGAATATCAGTTATGGAATACTAGCGCGGGGTACGACAATTACATCTAAAATATAAAAATAACCTAATTATCATTCGCAAAAAAAATTCTCCGATGTTTTCGAAAATTGTAGAGGCGATATAAAAAAAACTGGAGCACTCCACCTCTCTTCATTAAATATATTATGTTAGAGGGGAACTAAATATATCGCTTAAAATTATTTCAATGGGTACTTTGAAACAAGCTTTGCTCGGTACCTGCACAATGTTCTGGTTAATACGTATTACGCGACCCGACACGCAGAATTCCTAACATCTTAACTATTACGGCAAGCAAATATTAAATTATCAGATAACCGACTTACTAAATTTCCCAGGTATCGATATAGATTACGGTGCCCCGCTTCCTTCGTTAAAACAAGACAGCAGACGGTCATGTGTTTGCAGTGATATCCCATTTTCGTTTTCTCAAGAGAATTAAAACTTAGTATAAACTTACGATATAAACTTTCTTTATTGTTGTATATAACCTGGGTAGCATTGGTTTCAATATTTTTTTTGTGTACGAACTGATGCTTATTTCCATGTTCTCTCTGGTTAACTGCAGTGTGACAACATGATGTTTAAACTTGGGTTGTTTATATACATGTATACGTTTTTTATGAATATCGCATTATGAATATACTTCCATGCATTTGAGAGCGTGTATATGCTAAATTAATGTTGCTGCTTCTACGTTATGAGACACGTTTGCATTGTTTTCTTATACTGATAATATGTATGTATTTTAAGTTGTTGATTTAAATTCGGGGGCAGAGGAGCTTCCAGGCACCATACATTTTTTCTCTGCCCCCTCAACAAATAACATCCGAAAAAAAAACGTTAATTGTTACTTACTTAAAATGTAACTAATGTACGTAACTCGTTACTGAGATCTAAAACGAACGCGTTAGTCTAGCTTGAAAGAAACTCGTTTTTTTCTCATTACTATAAATGTGAAATTTTCATGACAAATTTGCCACTTCTAATTTGTGTCGTCATTAATAATTTATTGATTCTTAACGCGTTAATTAAGGGATAACGGTTACTCTACTGAGATAGTCTTCTAGATGTTTCTCGTCGTGCAGATTACAGGGCGCGAGGTTGGGGGATAACTAGGTTGGGAGCTTATGTTGTACGCGTTCCACTTCACAACTATCTATAGGCTGTCTCAAGCGGAATTTTCTCTTTAAGAGGAGCAGGAAAAATTGTCACGCACCTGTACAAAAAAATCTTGAACTTTTACCGAACCTGCTCTGAGCAGGTCAGTTTTACGGTGTGAAATTTCAATACGTTGCTCTTATGCTGTAAAAAAAATAAAGCAAAAAACTTGCCGAAGTTAAGCATAGGCGCGTTCGCAGACGACAGAGTTAGCGACACTATTTACACGTGGCGCCATCTGCCGTTAGACGCAGCGAGCAGACAACTGAGTGCATCGTCTGCTCGCTGCGCCAATCGGGAGATGGCGCAACAAGTAAATAGAGTCTCTAACTTGGTCGTCTGCGAACGAGCCCTAACCTTGACTTTGTAAATATTTTTTAAAAATCTTATTGTCTACAGATAATGAACTATGTCCTTAAATTTTACACGGTAAACTTGCCCTGCTCAAAGCACAATCGGTGAAAGTTTGAGCTTCCTTTGAGCAGGCGCCATTTTTGCCGACTCGTTATACTGCGGAAGGTCCGCTTAGGGCGCCATATAAATGCTTACTCATCGCTTTACCAAAAAGTAACGGAAATACCCTACTCGTTCAGTCTTTCAAAAAAGTAACTAGTTCAATACTTTATTACCAAAAACGTAACTAGCTACATGTAACGCGTCACATAAAAGTTTGGTGGAAGTTATATAGCTCGTGCTAGAGGACGGACGTCTGAAAGAGACACCATTCCGTTTTCATTCTGCCATTGATTATACAAAGATTATAAAGATGTAGATAGCGACAAACATGCTTGAAGACATTAAAAACAAGTCGAAGCGAAGCTCTAGAATAGAGTGTAAGGTTCAAATTTAAATCCTGCAGCCTTTCAAGCCGACACGAGTTTTAGGATAACCTACTTTGCTCGAACTGACTGAGATACTTGGGAAAGCATCGGCGAACACACATGTTTTCCATTTCATTGTTTTTTTTTTTGGAGGGGGGGGGGTACATTTGGTTGTAACTTTACCCCGTGGAAAACCGGAAGACCAGAAAGACAAAATCAAAATGTAGGAGAAAACTCCTGGTCGCTTCATTTTATGCTCGACTTAAAGTAACACTAAAAAGTTCAACTTAACTAAATCCGCAAAGCAGCGAAAAGTCTGAAAAAATATAGGTATAAAAAATAAATAAATAAACACCGAACTGAGGTCCGAAGGAAACTGTCGGATCCCAGCGGATGGTGGTAATAAGATAGTAGAATAAGAATAATAAAAAAACACACACACACACAAACACAAATGGTGGACATACTTAAAAGCTGTCAGACCCCTTTTGTTTCAAAGGTTACCAAAGTACATTTCGTTAGTGAAAGCAAAAACACCGTCCCAACAAAGCACAAAAACCACCAACTGTAACGAGCGAAACTAAGACGAGCGAAGAAATAAATGCTCCCAGACACGGATAAAATGGGAAGGCGGAGGAATTGTCGAAACGGGGTATAAACAAGAGTAGACGCGTTGCAACTTGCGAAACTACAAAGAAAAAAAAAACATGGCAAAACTCGAAGGACAAAATCGACACGAAGAAGAGGAGCGCGACAACGCACCGACGAAACAACCAAGAAACAAAACAAACCAAGCGGTCGAAACAATGTTTCGAAACGACGCAGGGAGCGTCCATAGCTTCGGATTACCGAGTTTTCCTCTTTTCTTCCACCCTCAAAACGAGTCTCTACCAACATTTTCTTTTTCTTTTTAGTTTATATTCCCTTTGACGCCGCGTCCGAGAGTCTTGTCGTTTTACCAAAAAGCAAAAGGGTTCACCCGTATTTTATTTTTGGGGGGTCGGTAGTAATGTGCTCGTGTTGCTTCCCGTTCATAAAAAGAGACGATCGGGCTGTGCTATGTTTCACCTTACCATGGAGCGCGGTGGACGCTAGGAGTCATCCCTGTCAATCCAGCGCCGGAAAAAGTAACACGTGATACTTCCCCGTGCGTTGTCACGTCCCTCCCGAAAGCCACGTGACACTCCAACGCCATTGGATTGGCTTGGATTGATTGTAGCGTATTTCGCGCTTCATTCTAACATGAAAGAAAGTATAGTACCACCTTTACCCCCCCGCTTTGGAAGTTGCGAGGCGTCACTACGGCCCTAGTCTACATATCAAAGCCGAGCCGCCAAAGCTTTCGCGTCTGCTTCGAACGATTTCGATTGGCCACGCTGGGCCGCGCGCGACGATGTCAAGTGGATGCAGTGATGGAGACCGACACTTTCTCTCTCTCTCTCTCCCGAGCAACAATTCCGTAGCGTCCATTCGCCCGTTCGAGTACGTAGGTATGTTCGGAATCTCAACGTATCCCCGTAACAGTCGTTTTCGCGCAGGCTGATCGCGGGCGTGGTACAGATTCGTGGCGCCATCGCGGCGATTTTCCCGAAGGGGGACGGGTGGCGGGGGTGGGGGGGGGGGGGGGGGTCAGACGTGCGCTTACATTTCCAGGATAGTCGTTGTCCCTTCCCCTTCGCCGCTTCCTTCATTTCCGTCGGGCTGTTGCAGAATGCTCGCGCTGGAAATGAGGGCGCATCTGTTTCAAAGCGCGGGCAGGCGGGAAAATTGGTCATTGGATCGGCGCGTGTCGTTCTGGTCAGTCGAAGTACGCAGACAGATGGGCGTATCGGCGTTGTCAATTTGTACAACAACGCCCTATTATTTTGTTTTTTACGTTATCCTCTTTTAGCACGCGGTAGTTGATCTGTAACTATCCTGTTTGAGTTCTGAGCATGACGGGCACTTGGGGTGAAAGGTACTACTTTGCTTGAGCTACGAAAGGTGTCACCCGTAGAGCAAAACACAAAGTTAAGAAAACAAAAGTAGCCGAAATTTATTTCAACAATTGTTCGTATTTAAAAAAAAAGGTACACGCTAACAAAAACACAAAACAAAACTCAGAACACACATGCTTATACAACTGGACGTTACAGGATAGTTCCGTGCGATTACAATCAAAGCTAGATGTCGCGTTTGTCGCGGCACATTCATGCATTATCTGTAATAATCTTAATAATAATCCCCTAATCCCAAACCCAGTCTCAATCATCGTACCAATATTTTATTAGTAATACATCAGTAATGATGACGATGATAAATGTGCGTGCTTAAATGCCTCGCAATCCAGAGTCAACAAAGTAAACGAGCAGCGGGCTTCTCCGCACATTATCGCTCTTAGAGGGAAAGCCACTGAAAAAAATGTAGAAAGCAAGTTCGTCTGCTTCTTTTGCAGTGGATGAGGTGTCGTCAGAATGGCGAGCTCTGATTGGTTCTGCTTGAAAGATATTGGGTAGACCTCAAGGCAGCTTGCTTTGCGGTCTACCCGCTATCCTTTGATCAGAGTAGCCAGCTGGGACAAACGTCCAGGCTAACCTCTCGGCCGTTCATTGATCAACATCAATCAATGGTCCAATTTTAAATTCATTACAGTTCGTGACAGATTAAGGAACGCAGGGAGTGGTTATGTATGTTCACGCTTCCTGCTCCTTGCTTCGTAATTCATTTATTTATTTCGAAATACTACCGATCCCGGGTAAAAAATTCTAGAGGAAAGGAGTACAAAAATGACGCATCATAATTGCCACGTCATTGCAAATAGTGAATACTAGTATTTGGATCTTCCTTTAGAGTGTTTCGTAGAGATTGTGATTATACTTTGGAGATGAAATATGAAGGTGGTGTAATAGTAGCTTGCCAATAGTCACCTAATGTTTATAGGCGAATTGATTTGGAAATGTATCAAGAATCCGTCTGGGTTGAGATGCCGTCTGTTGACGTGTTCAACATTGTATTTGGAACATAATATTTCCTTCCTGCTTCAGATGCTGCTCACTTTGTGGACAACTTTAATTTTTTGAAAATAAAATTGACGCCATTAAATATCACGTGCATGCTATATACGATGATTTTAATCTTCCAAAATCGACTAGATTTCCAGTCGCATTCGCAGAAAAAGCTCTGCACACGTCAAAAAGCGCCTTCTTTGTTTAATATTAAATTTCAACGATCTTAGGCAATATAATATGCTCGCGAACTGTTTCGGTAACATTTTTGGATTTGGTCTTATCTAACATTCCTATTTCAGAAGCGACTTGAGTGGACGACCCGCTGGTCTCTGCTGACGCTTATCACCCTCCACTCCCAGTCTCGTTTTTTTCTGTTTTTTAGATCAAGGGTCCTGCCTGGTGCACTACGGTACGCATACAGCGATGGCGATTTATTTGGTTTACACAATTATTTTGAGCAATATGATTGAACTGATGTCTGAAAATACTCTGATATGGATTTCATGGTGGATAGTTTCACAGCGGTAGCAAATGATGCCATAAATTGGTTTGTTCCTCAGTGTCCCTGCTCTCTCGAGAAGTACCCTAAGATGTTTTCCAAATATTTACGATATTACTTAAGATTAAAAGTATATCACCAAAAATAATATTAATAAAAAACGCGGCTAAGATTATGGTATAAAGAATATAACATATTTCGAGATTTAACAAAAAGGCTGCTCACTAGCGACCAGTGTCACTACCGCAGACAGAGAGCTATTCAAACAAACCGAAGAATTCTGGCGCTATGTGAAAAAGAACAGCAGAAAAGAGTTTAACAATGTAACGCTGCGCAACGGGTCAGCTATCGAAACGTCCCCAAAATTTGTTTGTGAGTGGTTTTCGCATAATTTCAGTTCAATATTTGCCAATGTCAAGAACTCCTTACCCGTGACATGTAACATGACTTTCGATGAATATTTACCATTTACTAGTATTACGGTTTATGAAGTGTTTTTAGCCATTCGAAAGCAGAGTTTCAGCTATCCACAGGCTCTGGTGGTATTCCCACCTTTACTGTAAAAGTATGTGGCGAATGCTTTGCTCGTGTTCTTACAAAAGTGTTTAACTTATCGATACAGGGTGGTATCTTTCAAAATAAATGGAAATATTCGATAGCCGTCTCTATTATCAAGTCAGGTGATTCTTGTGATGTGTGTAATTATAGTCTTGTATCTCTTCCCAATGCATTTTTAAAGGTGTTTCAGAAGGTAGTGTAGAATCGTCTATGTAACTATTTTAAAATAAAGTTTCTTTCTGTACAGCGCGGTTCCGTCACCGGCATATCCGTTGAGACTAATTTATGCATATTGTTTAATCTTGTTTTGCCAGTTATTCAGAGTCGGGGTCAAGTAGACACAATATATAAGGATATGCCGAAGGCCTTGATAAGGCTAATCATAAAATGGTACTGGTGAAACGCAGGGAGTATGGGCTCAGTCCTGAGTACAATACCAGGTTTATGGGTTACCTTTATAAACGATAGAACTGCGTAGGGGTGTCTGGCTCCTTGTCTCGTCCTTTCATTTCCATGTCAGGAACGCCTCAGGGCTCGAACCTTAGACCTTTTTGGTTTCTTGTTATCATAAATGATTTGGTGTCGTCCGTAAAACACTCTCAAGTACTTATAATTGCAGATGACGTAAAGTTGTTTCGACAGGTCCCCTCCATCACTGACTGTACTTTGCTGCAGGACGATCTTCGTTCAGTGCTAGCATGGTGCAGTTGTAACACTTTTTTTATCGCTGCAAAACAAAAGTCATGTACCTGTCGAGAAAGCGCAGCAATTTCTCGAATGCATCCGTTCTAGAAAATAAAACTGTCAGTCGGACCACGCAGATACAGGACCTAAATGTTCTTGTGGACGGCCGCCTCTTTTTCTCTTCTCTTGTAAACTCAATTAATAGCCAGTCTTTACGTACGCTGGGAACAATGTCTCGTTGAAGTTGAGTATTTAGTACTAGTCACTGCCTTTAGAGATTATACTGTACGAATGTGCGTTCGAAACTAGAATTTGCATCCGTTGTGCGGAACTCCATTTCTATATGAACAACTGAAAGTCTAGAACATATTCAGAGGGGTTTGTGCGCATCATTTACGACAGAAAGTTTGGTAGAAAATGTTTTATGAATATAGATCGATTTTAGCCAAACTAACATTGTGCCCGTTCTGTAAGAAAGGGTCTTTTCGGCATGTTTAGTTTTTGCATAGGTTAATCCATATTGCAATAGAGAGCTCTGCTCTCCTTACCTCTGTTCACTATCGCGCTTCCACTTAGAACAAACTTTAGAAATATGAGAGTATTTTACCCAAACTTAATGAAGATTCATCACCGGTTTCGCGGTCCAACATATTTTAAACACCCAATTGACTGACATCGAAATTTTTAGTACAAACCTGTCTTTCGGGGAACGATAATTTGTACGCATCTTTTAATTGGTATATCGACATGCTTGCGCGATTTCATATTTTACACATCTCTCTACGGTGACAATTTAAAAGGAATTTGAGGTTAGAGCCACAAACGTTTTACTCGTATTATTTATTGTGTATTTCAAGTATTTGTATTTAACCCAGTAGTCTTTCGAGCTGTTGGTATGCACGAGGAAAAATAAATATCGATTAATTGATTTCCAAATAATGCATGAAAAAGTGCAAGTAATACGACCTCGAATTGAAGAACTGGGAAACAATCTAAACCAAAAACTAAGAAACATAAAAATATATACATTAAAATTCACACATCATGATCACGTCATGCACGTAAAAATGTTTCAAAATGCTGTGATCTGTTTCGGTGGTTCTCAGGGGCCAATGCCTTTTCCGCAATGATTGCGGAGCCCATAACATGCTCGGACTCGCCACGTCATGCGTTTTCTAATTTCTCGGTTACTACAATAAAAATCGCTTTCTAATAAAAACGAAATGACGAAGAGTTGCTTTATAATTTCGTGGCATAAAACTGCCCCACACAGATAGAGACGGAGTGTCTGTAGGATGGAAGTTTGAAAACTCTGCGAGTGAACCGTCCGACGTTCGCGCTCTCTCGCTAAACCGAATCGTTATTCCTCACAACAAAATAAAGAACATAAAAACAAATTATCCCGATCTTCGAAATTCGCTCTTTTTTTTAAGTTCAGAAGGCGACAGACGGTGCTAAGAACGAGTATCAAGAGCGCATGCGCATTGTGTTAGAACCCAACGAGGGAATAATGGAGGCGCCAGCTCGCTTTAATGAGGGCATCCTCAAGGAAACTGCCGAGACACTATTTTTTTTATTATTAGGCTTTGTGAGCGTATTTCAGCCTTCTTTTTTACCCTAGCATATAAAGAACAATAAAAAATGTTGAGCTATATTGTCCTGTATAGCCGCACGTAAATATAAATGAAGAGTGTTTATTTTAAAGTGTAACAGATCTGTGCAAAAAAAAAAGACCGTGAAAGCTACGTTTATGCGGTTTGTGCCGTTTAGTTATACGTCCAGGGGGACATTGTATAGGAGGAAAGTCGTAACTATCAGTCGGCTAATTAATTAAAATGTGTTAATTAATTTTTTATTAATGAAAATTGACTAGGTTTTAATCAGATACTTGCTGAGTGTCATCGGAAACCACTAAAGCAACCTGTTTTAGAATCATATAAAGAAGGGGCAGCATTTAACGGCTTTCAGTAAAAACGCTCACTTTGGAGGCTTTTCTAGGTTTCGGTTTCTTATCGAAGCGCATCTTTGCGCCCGCGGTCCTGCTCCCCGATGGTCGCGGCGCGAAGTCACCCCATTGCCTTGCTCACAAAATGGACAAAAGTATGGCACACGTGTGAGGCACGCCTCGACCAACAATCGTTTAATTTTTAAAAACAATTTTCCCGTAACCAATTTGTTTTTTTTTATTTAGGCGTTCTTCAGCAGTGCCACTCGTTAAAAAAGAAACACATTATTACGAAACGTTGTTGACGCTTCGGCCTAAAAATGATCTCCAACACAATATGGGAAGATTTATGTTGATCTTGTTTGTGAGCAGCATTTGTCGATTGTTTGTCTGAACGGACGAAGCTCCCCAGTGGCTTCATTCCAAATTAATTCCAGCTTGGTTGCCAGGAAGCGCAGTGAATTTGAGACGACCTACCCCGTATTCGGCTTAGTCCTTTCAGAACTTCAAAAATGAGAGAAAAGAAAAACAATTCGATGAATGTTTTTCGAAACTATTGCGCTTTTGTTACAAAGCTATCCGGCACTCTAGTGTGATGTTCTTTACCGGCGAGATGTATGTTCTTCTTAGGTTAAAAAAAGACAAAGAATAAAAATATTCTTGCTTTTTGCCGTGTCCTGGACATAACCTACGATAATAGCTGAAGCGCTGTACCAGTGCCAGCCAGAAGACAAGCCTTCCGCATATGACGTCATCATTAGTGGATCTGGGCCTTGTCCCAACCGGATAACGACCCCGAAGCTGGAGGAGAGACGCCACAAAGCGACAGACGCGTCTTTCTTGACGTCACTATGTGTTAACGTCCCGCTCGTGCTGGTACTCTACGAGACGCGCAGTCTTCGATGCTGACGCAAACTAGGTAGCGCTGCGTGTATTAAAAAAAAAGAAAAGAAGTAACTGGCTAGGCGGCGCAAGTTGCCGTCCGGTTCAAAGGGTACAGCCTCATCCATTCGTCTATCCATCCAGTGATGACGTTTGGGGAGGAAATCGCGCAGGCCCTGTCTTCTGGGTGGTACTGGCTGAACACTCTGCTGCGCACGGACTAGAGGCAATAACACTGCACGCGGATATTTTTCCGCCAAATAAAGCGGATTACGTTTTTTGCCGCTATATCTAGCGTCGTGGCGGAGAAATGCACGTAGCATTCCCCCCCGCCCCCAGAAATTGAAGAGGAAGTTTACCCGCGACATTGAGCGGGAACTTTTCTCCACTAAACGCCACATAATGATGTCACGTGACATTTTTATCGATCAGGAGTTTTCCAGCGAGGTTAGAAGAAAGAGGCGAAATCGTTGCTTTAGTGCATCTGATAACAGACAAAGTTGTCGAGAAGTTGCACTTGTCTTTGATAAGTGAAAGATTGGGTGTTCTACGTGTGCATGGGACGATGTTAGGAGCCAACGATGTCTGGTGCGTGAACAGATGACCAGCGACACACCCGAAGTTTTTATGCAGACACAGGAGTGACATACGCTGCCCAAAAATTTGAAGTGGCTCAATATAAACGCCCGTAGTCTTGTCAAGAAAAATGTGAACTTGGAGCATGTTGTAGACAAACACGAACCCGATGATGTTGTGGTAATAGAAACGTTGCTACACTCCAACTTTCAAAATCAGGATGTCAGCGCACCCATGCAGTTATAATATGATGCGAAATTCCGCTGTGGCGAGCCGGAGGTGTAACCATTATTAGAGATAACGGAATAAAGTGCGCTGTTATTAATCCTCCCTTCTCTCAATATTGAATCCGCAGTGTTGCAATAATTTACCTAGGAACTCAAGTAGGTATTATAGACGCTGTATATCGTCCACCTGGGGCTGAAGTAGCTCTTGTGGATAGGTTGATTGACTTCATGCTTGATTTACGGATGCAGCATAAACACGTGAGTGTTGCAGGAGACCTAAACATTCCGGGCGAGGTATGGGATAAAATGTTACCGGGATAATGGAAGCAGGATACAACAGCAGCAATTATAAGTATCTGCTTTAGTCACGATCTTCATCGAATAGTGAGGGACTATACCCGTATACAGCATGGCAGCAAGTACGTTTTGAATCTAGATTTTTTAATCATTGTCTAGTATCAAGACCATATGTGGTTGATGTAATGCCCTGCATTTTTTAAATGTATATATCCTGTTTATTTGCCAGTTGATTTCTGTAAACCTTTTAATGTCGTGTTATTTTTTGTTCTCTATGTTACTATTGTTGGACATTCCATTACCTATCCTGTAGTATCCTCTAAATAAAAAACAAACATTCAGATCATTCCACTGTTAGTGTTTCTATGACCTTGAACCCAATGCGAAAAGAAACTAAAGCTATCATCAACATACAGGAATTATAATATCGCTGACGACACAACTATACTCTAATGATTTAGACATTTGCTTGGACCGTTGAGGAGCTAGTTTACCAACAGTGCAGTAAGCGTGAATGACATATGGCTGAGGCCTAAAGCAATAGTAACACAAGTGCATAAAACAGCATGTTCCTTTGAAGGTAAAAAAAGAATGAAAAACTCCCTGGATTACAAGGGAAGTCATTCAGTAAAAAGCTAAGTGAAAATACGGAGGGGAAAGATCCGCCAAGAACGAAGTGAAGCTTTAGAAAATAAAATTACGGAATTAAGTACTGCACTGAAAAGTCGAATAAAAGAGTCAAAACACAAGTATTGTAATATCATGCTGCAATGGTTTCTCGAGACAATCACCACAAAAGATTTAAAGGTATTTACAAAAGTGATAAAAAAGGTGTTTTCGAGCTAAGTGGAGGGGAAGGGATTAGTAATCATAAGAAAGAAATTGCAAACCTGTTTAATACATTGTTCTCAAGCGTTTTCACGAAAGACGACAATGATTCAATAGAGTTTCGGTTAACTAAAATATTTCCAGACGCGGATAACTTAGCACTTTCAATAAAACGAATAATGGTTTTATTACTGAATCTTAAAAGTTCTATATCGATGAGCCCAGACGAAATTCCCCAAATTTTTTTTAAAGAGATACGCGGAATAGATAGCCAAATACCTCTTTGTAATTAAACAAAAATATATATATATCACTTTCAACGGGAACTTTTTTAGAGGACTGGAAAATTAGTAAAATAATTCCTATACCAAAAGGCATCGAAGCAACATCTGTCTTCAAATATAGGCTCATTACCTTAACTTCAATGTCGAGCAAAGTTTTAGAGAATATGGTTTTCAAACATGTCCGATGCTTTCTTTCTTGTCACGAGTTTTGAGCAATTACCAACATGAGCATCGTGAGGGCTTATCGACAGTTGCACACCTTGCAGAAGCTGTGCATTATCTTTCTGATATGGTTGATGGTAAGGTACAATTAGATATTGTTACACACGACAGCTTGATGAGGCGCCGAATGACTGAAGGAAACTAAGACGTTTATTGGGGCGAACTTGTTCCAAAAACAAAATAGAAGAAGGCTATCGTCACAGGCGTTGATGGTGGTGTAACAGCAGACTCGAGCGCTGGGGCAAGACTCAGTACCGGACCCGCCACTCCGAGCACCTTTTGTACTCGCGTGGGTTTCTGGAACATTCGGTGTAGAACGTTCGGCGCGTACAACATTCGTAACTCAATCAGACGACAAGGTTTTCTAATTTGGAGGAAAGCAAATTTGAAAGAATAATTCAAAGAAACGTTCGCTCCCAGGACTAGAACCTGGGGCCTCCGCGCGAAAGCCCAGCATGGTAACCATTCGGCCACGCACGAGCTCGGTCGGCGACGCGCGTGGCAATATAATATATTTGTACTTTCAGAAGGCGTTTTATAAGGTCCGTCATAGCAAACTCATAATTAAATTAAAATTTGTTTCAGAACATAGTAACGCTTTTAAATGGGTAGCGGCATTTCTCTCTTATCGTAAGCAATTTATAAGTATTGACTAAAATAGGTCTGACATAAGTTATGTTGAGTTGGGTGAGCCACTAGGCTCGGTATTTGGGCCGTTGTTGTTTCTGGTACATGTTAACGACCTTATAGTTCATCCGTATATTCAAGCCAGATTGTTTGCAGGTGACCGTATTTTTTATACTGAAGTCAAATCTGTCGCCGATCACATTAGGTTAAATGAGTGTTTGCGTAAAATAACTCATTAATGTACAAAATAGCAAATTTCGCTAAAAAAATCGTAGGCATGATTATAACTCACAAGCATCAACTTTCGGTCTTTACATACACACCGAAGGAAGACACTTTAAGCAATGTTACTGAATAAAAGCATCTTCGTGTCACTATAACTTCAGATATAAAACGGACAAAGCACGTTGTTAATGTTATTGGCAAAGCCAACAAAACAGTAGGATTTATCAGAGGAACGCTCAAGCTTGCTTCGCCGGAAGCCAATCTGATCGCATACAAGATGTTCCTTCGTCCAATACTGGAATACGCGTACAATATCTAAAATTCATACGAAAAAACGAACAAAAAACTTGAGTTAAAATTGGAAAGCGTACAACGACGGGCATTGCGTTTCATGTATTCTTCGGTATGGCAGACAGGAACCGTTCTCACCCCTGTACAGCAGAGCCAATTTGCCGACGCTCCAGACTCAGAAAACAGAAAAGGTTAAATCTTTTTTACAGCATTATTAACAACTTGATCCTTCTTGACAAGCAACAATATGGAAGCAAAGACATGTCGCGAATAACGAGGAATGAGCACGGAAGGCACGTGAAAGAAAGAAGGTTTAATAAGGAATGCTTTAGATACTCATTCTTTTGCGGGCAGCGAGAGGTTGTGAACCAATTACCAACGTAAATGTTGTAATTGCTCGTGGTCGGAAGGAATTTGCATCTCTCATTTCTTAATGTTTGATAGCGGCAAAGGCAATGTTTGTTGCGTTAATAATATGCGCATTGCACCTGTTTGATTTATGTATTGCGCTGACTACAGGCTCCCCTGAGAAAGGCTCTCTCTGCTACTCATGTATCCTCGCGCTCCAAATCTGTGACCGTGCACTCTAGCGGCTTCCTCGTCGAACTGCCAGTCTTTGTTGGTATAGAGTGGCTATGGTATAGGGCATACTCACTGGCGGCATAGCTGCGTGCGCTACAAGAGAGCGCGTGCTGACAGCAGCTTTCACGGTTCTTTTAAAACGTGCATTCCGCGCCATCAGGACTACCGGCCTTAGTGCAATCTAGTAATGTAGGAGCTCGTTCTGAGCATGCGCTCTAAACTTATTCCTCAAATATGACGTTCCAGTGAATTCCCCTATAGGCCATAGGGCGTACAGCTCTCAAAAATCACTACTAGGCGAGATTGCCACGCGTTGACGCCACCAAGCGGCAAAGCCTCGCAACTACAGTACCATTGGCCATGGGAACTATTGACATCACGAGCGCGATACGCATTGTGCTTTTCGCAGGCTGATTTTGAAGCGAGAAGTAGGGAGCTCGCGCTCACGTCATTTCGTTTCCGTAGCCCTTTGAGCTGAGAGTGATTAATGTAGAAACACTGTTTTGGGGCTCACTGCTAGATTTCACCAAACGTAATGCAAATCTCGGTGTGCTAAGAACCTCTGCACCGATACCCTTAGACATAAAATTAAAAATAAAATACAGAACTAAAAAAAAGAAAGCAAACGAAAAAAGTTTATTGTAAAAAAAAAATCTGCTGTGCTTTTTAGGGTTGAGTTTCTCTTCATGAACACCCCTCCTCGCTGGGGAGCACACTTTACGGGTGTGGCTCGTAATATAGGGAGTATTCACTCGCGGACATAGCTGTTTGCGCAAATGCCGATCTCGTTCCTGGTGTTGAGCTTCCAGAGTTCTTTTGTAACGTGCATTCCACACCATCAAGCTTGCCGGTCTTATCAGCCTATTAAAGGGAGCTTGTTCTGAGCATGCGCTCTAAACAGCGCCCTCAAATATGGCGTCTAGTGAACTAACTTTTAGCGTCTGCAATGATGCTCTCGCAACTTCGCGTGGTTTCGTGGTTACAGGTCATTTACTTGTCTATAAATAGAAGTGATTTTGGCCTATATATAATTTATAGGTTTAAACTATAAGCGAGCACATCCACAGAAAAATAAATGCTTCAAGTTCATTTTAACTTGCGTGACGAAAACCAGAAAAGAGAAGGATCATTAAGTACAAAACGAGCGTGTTGGTAACAGTAATTAAACATGAGGAAGATACATAGAAAGGGGGTGGGTGGGGAGGGGGGGGGCGGGACAACGTTGTCCGTTCCCCCTTTCTATGTATCTTCCTCATGTTTAATAATTGAAGGATCATTGTTCGTAATTTGAACCAATACAAAGAAATTATATCCCGTTGGTACCAAAGCACGTTTAGTAAAAACATTGTAATGCCAAATAAAAAGAGGTAAAAGGATCTACGACGTAGAGTTAAACATGTGTCTCCGAAGTGACACCTTTTGAAACGAACTGCTCACGCATGGATCTTGCTAAAACATAAATATTCACACGTTCATACAAACTAAAAAAAAAAAATAAAACACGCACGCGTAATGTTTCTAAATTGAAGATCACCGTTTGAGAAACCAGTAACTCATTCAAATAAGCCCACTTAAACGTCAAGATACCCTTTAAACTTCCCAGCTCCGGTATCAAGACAAAAAAAAAAAAAGGAACACTGCAAAAGATTGGCGCTTTTAATCGCACTCTTAACGCAGAGCGCGACAACTCCCAACCTGCTCGCCCTACCCCCTTCCCTCCTCCGCCATCATCATCATCTCTCTCTCGCCATCACCTTAGCTCGTTATCGGTGGGTTAGTATGTGTCGTTTGCAAAAACGCGTGACCCTTCGGTAGTCTATCGTCCGTGAACCTTAAGTTGTACCTTTTTTGTTACATTTATTTTTTGTTCCCAGGTGGTCGTTTTAAAGCCCGTCGAGCCCCCGCTGCAAGGTGAGCGATTCTGCGTCGCCTCTAATGTCCGTCGCGTCGCCGCTAATGCCGTGGCGTCGACGCCGTGACGACGACGCGACATTTCTGTCGACGCCAGCGCGGAGGTCGTTCGCCAGCGTTCCCTAGCGGCAGCGGTGCCGGCGTCGCCGCTTTTATTTTTTTCTCAGAGCCGCGGAGACTTCTGTACAGCGCGGACTTTTGTCTCCGGGATCCAGAGTAGTCTGTTTACTTTGTATTTCGTGTTTGCGTCTATGTGTGTGCGTGTGTGTGTGCGTGTGGCAATCTAAAAAGTGGGCGATTTGATATCAGCCCTGGTTGTTTATAAAACGTTCGCTTCTTTGGTAGAGTGGCGTCGATGTGTGCCATCGTCACGCTTGGTGAAGCGAGGTTTGTGACCGGTTTGTGACGAGAACTCTCGAAGTTTGCAACAGGCGACTTATCACCTTTGTTCCACTGTCACGCTTGTTGACAACGTTTGGGAGGTGAAGCTTGCGTCCATGATGGTACGTGACAGGCCCTAAGGTGCAGAGATATCCCTAGGGATTTCTGACTGGCCATGGAAGAGGACCGTTAGGAGGCTGGTCACAGCGGCGACCTGCGTGAACGTCTCAATGCGACAACGTTTTGCTATTGTTTGCTTTTCACTCAACCAACTTCATCCGAAAATAAGGTGAGTTGTAATATTTTGTCTTCTTAACATATCAACCGAGTTGATGCCAGCGTGTGAAGCAAGCAGTTGTTTTTCTTAAATCTAGGTAACGCCCCGAGTTTTGATTTTGGTTTTCGGCGGGGAACGTTCTCTTACGCTGTAAACACAATAGGCCACTTTCTGCGTTCCTGAGGCCGTCGGTGCGTATAGGAGAGTTAGCAACATCATATATCAAGCGCCCCATTGTAATATACGCAGTTAACGATAATATTTAACAATGCACGTCAACGTTTGCCTTAAACGGTGTAACGAAATTTTGGTAAAGTATTCGACTGGAGTGCTTCGCTAAACTTATATATCTTAAATCCTCTTTTACATAGAAATCTATCAATGACAATATTTCTCTCGCATCATCCAGGAAAACAAAGCTAACAAACGCATTACATGTCTATATATTCACGGGCACATTCGACAGCGAATTGATATGCTGTGTCTAGACGCCAGTCAATAATATTTTTTTCTATTGTTACTGTTTGCTTAAGAAACGCATGGCACAGCCAGTACCGAGCATCTCATTGTCGTTGCACAGCCAATGATATTTCAACATGGGTCGATAAAAACGCCGAAGACCAATCACGAAGCAAGATGCATGAATTAAGATAACAGGCCACACCCTTCGTTTCTCAAGCTATCGGTAGCTATTAAGAACTTTATTATAAAAACACGGGAGTCAAAACGCGCTTCACAATGTAAGCGGCTTCAACGATTGGATAACAGGCTTAAGTTAAGATGGTTGTTATATGCCGATACAAGGAGGTCAGCTTCAACATTACACGAACGCAAAGTGGGGGAACGAACATATGTTGGAAAAGAGAGTTAACGAATATTGATAAAGGCGTAGAAGTATACAAATCGCAGTTGATAGTCAGCGACGTGCATGTTCGGTCCTTCTCTTTGTGTTTGTCTAATGTTCAAGCTGACCTCTCTGTATCAACGTTTGGGTTGATATGATTTGACCAGCAGTAACTTAGATTTAAAATAAAGAATAGTTCATTGCGATGTGTCACTTTGTTGAAATTCTTCATATAAACCCGCATTGTTTACTACAGATTAAAAAAAAAACTGAAGCGACGAATTAGTTATATTTAATCTATTCTCCCGATAGGTAATACGCTTGGAGGGCTGTCTATCAAAGACAGCCACCGCCGTTTTAAATCCAAAAGAAACGAAGAAAACACGACGCATTTTAACGTAAATATTGTTTTGACAATATCAAATTGAAGAAGAAAAATAAAATGCTGTTTGCGAGACTCACAAGAAACGACGGGAAATAATATAAGCTCGTGCGAACGATTTCAATTACTCGGCCGGGAAAACGCCTTGTTCGTTTATATTTTCGGAACCAACGCGAAACAAAACCGGTTCAATATTTCGACGCTCTCAAACATTGCAATTTTGAGCACGCTCCAGACATTCTTCCGCGTCGCCGCCTGTCGTGACGTCGATTTCTATTAGCTCTGTTGTGTTGAGCCCTTGCGTATATTGGCGAGGCGTTCGGAATTATTGAATTACCTCCGCGTGGGCATTACAGTTGATCAATATTCATTTTACGGTCTGTTTTTTATTTTCTTGGGAAGCAACTTTTTGCTTTAGTGTGTCATTTTCGGTAAAGCGCTCGCCCACGAGCCATTAACTAATTTGAGCTGGCGGGTCGTTAGCTTGTTCATAAAAAGATATAATTTTAAAGTGGATCATTACCTGGTTTCCTATCTCGCAATATAGTGACAATAAAGAAAAAAAAACTGGTGAGCAAAAGACAGCGTTTAAGGGCGCATTAAGGTCCTAATAACTGGGTTGAGGAGCACACCGATTCGTTACATACTGCCCACATACTTGGACATGAATTTCATTATCGGAGTGAAGCGGTCAAACTTTGTTATTGTATCCGAACAAAAAGAATACACCCAGGGATCTTTTGCTCAATCCCCACTCCTGTCAGTTTCGATCTTGATGTACCTAGTACCCACGTGCGAACATGGTATCACGACTGGGCGACGCACGTGAAAGACCCATGCGAGGCGAGTATTTGCACCTCATTGGCTAAATATGTCACCTACAGTGAGTCTGTCACCTAAATGTGGCAGACCAAGGTCACGCTGGCCGAACTAAGGATGTCACGAATGTGGGTAGATCATGTTCGACCAGGTGGGCCTTTTTCGAATTCTAACTCGAAGCTTTACAGAAGTTCGAATCGACTCTTAGGCGCATGCAGATAAAACCTAATACGTCCACGTCACTTTGGTGTCGCGGATGCACCTGGTTAAAAAATGATTAAAAGCTTTGCAAAGGAGAGAAGGAAAGAAAGAATCCGATTTTATCACGAACATGTTTTCAGCGAATATCACGGTTCCGGCATCCCTAGACTCGCACCCAATGCATTTCCATCCTCTTTTTTGTCGCTTTCGTGTCGGCCGAAACAAATACCTTGTACATACAAGCAAGGCCGAAGTCATGCTTTTTGTGACGTCACCTAAAAGAGGCCAACGTATAGCACGTATGGGATGACCCGAGTGTTGTATCAGCGTTCGGCGTGGACTCGTGTTTAATGAGTGGGAAGACGAGTTTCAGCCGAAGGCTGACATAGGCCTCGTGACCCATCTGATTCCCACATTGACCTATTTTAGGTGGCGTCACAAAATTCAGCCCACATTGGTATCCTTTAGCTGACGTCACAAAATAAGACAAACATTGGTCCCTTTTAGGAGACATCACGAAATTCGTTCCACATTGGTTTCTTTTAGATGACGTCACAAAATAAATCGCACATTGGCCTCTCTTAGGCGGCGTCACAAGGTTTAGCCCACATTGGACCCTTTTGGGTGACTGCACAAAATTCATCAAACATTGGCTTCTTTTAGGTGTTGTCACGAAATTCATCTCACATTTGCCTCTTTTATACTCCCTTTCACATTATCTTGTACCGCAGCGAAGGCTAGAAGTGCGAGTTTATAGCGTTGGCAGCTGCCCTTAATGCACTAGAGCTCGAGCCGCCGGTATGCGCCCTAGAGCAAGGAGTTGTAATACTGTTGAAATTCGGACTAGTGGGTGTAGCATGTTTACCGGTAAAACAGCTCGAACAAGGACACAGGACAGGGAAGATGCACAGCGCTCCGTCTGAGCGCATCTTCTCTGTGCTGTGTCCTTGTTCGCGCTGTTTTACCCGTAAATGGAGCAAGGAGCTCGCGCTTGAAGTTTTCTTGTTGTGCATGATAAGGGGAAACAAAGTATAGGTAAGGTCACCAAAATTCATCCTACATTCGCCTGTTTTAAGTGACGTCACAAAATGCATCCCATATTGGCCTCTTTTAGGTGATGTCATGAAGTGTAGCCCTACGGCCTTGCTGTCTATACTGTGTTTTGCTTTATATCCGACCGCTGCCGACAAGACGATCGGATGGAGCTACTACAGCAGCACCAAAAGTGCCTAGTCACGGTTCTCATTGCCTTTGTGAGTTCGCTATCACCGATTAAACCACCGCACCGTGAATGCATCGCGATCCCGCGCTTTCTTTCTTAGCGTGATGATAGCGAACGCACACAAGCAACTATGAATATGTATTTTTAACGCTTGTTAGCTTTCGTCGTCGGGCGAGGGGCGTGTTGTGTGTCCAGGCAATGTTGGTTCCGTGTGGACTGATGCCCTGCACCACGGCGGTTAGGCGAGCCACCATGCCCGAAAACACGCCGTGGGTGCCTCGCGTGACCTGGGTGAGAATCGCTCTCTCCTCGGTGGTCGACTCGGTTTCTCGGCAAGGCGGTAGTAAAAACGTTACAGACCAAAGACCAGGTTCCTTCGCAGGTTTTTAAGGCGAAAGCCTTATATGTCCCACTACGCGAAAAGGCGGCATCGGCGTTGTGCCCGAAAGATGGCCATAAAAATGCGTCATCAAGCATGCGCCGCTCGTGGTGAAAGCGGACGGGCCTCAGAAACAAAACACAGAGAAAAGGACAGCAACGCATATGCTTCGTCACGGAAGCCATGAAGCCGAAGGGAGCGCTCAAGGTCAAAGCGCACGCGCCTCAGAAATAAAACACAAAGAAAAGCACAGCAACGCATATGCTTCGTCAGGGAGGCCGTGAAGCCGACGGGGGCGCTCAAGGTCAAAGCGGATGCGCCTCAGAAATAAAACACAAACAAAAGCAGAGCAACGCATGTGCTTCGTCACGGAACCCGTAAAGTCGGCTGGGGCGCCACGCTTTCCAGTAGGGGGAGCGTGATGTCACCTCCGAAGCGCCGTGTGCAAAAAAGGAAGAAGTGGCGCGCTGCATATAGGAATGCGCAGCGTGTAGGAATGCATTTCACATTCCTACAATCATAAGTGTCTTCGGCGTGGTTTTTTCTGCGCGATATTTCTATTTATTATGAATTGTGCCTTTTCTTTTTTGCATTACAAGCGAGTTTAGTTTCGACATGTCACTTTAGACAATATCAGATCAGATCACGTGTAAAGCGAGATTAAAGATATCGAAATAGAGAGATGAAAGCCCGCGACAATAAGGCTTTACAATTTTCTATGTGTAATTCCCGGTTCCTTCTCGTATAGTGGAAATGAACTGCGGAGCCGGCCGAAGCGCTGTAGGCTTTGCTGCACGCAGACTACACAAATCACACTGCGCGCAGGTATCCTACCGTTAAATTTAAATTTTACCCCGCGGAGAGGAAATGGACGAACTGTTTCCGCGCTAAATTTGGAGCAGAAAGAATTCTCTCTAATGCTAGCGGAAACTCTTTCGTGTTAAATTTAACGGGAAAATACCTGTGTGTGTGGTATGATTGTATTGAAACTTTTGTTTAAGATGAAGACCAGGCGCAGCCGATGGTACGTGATGAGGGACAACTCAAGCAGCGTCAAATCCGCAAGTCCCTGGGCCTTCTTTGCTTATGATTGGTGCAGCGATAATAGAACACGTACGGAAACATGACAGACACAACGATGGTGAGCTTTTGACGCCGTCTGATTGGTCCTATCAGCTCGTAGCGTCGGCTGCGTCACGACTTAAAGGTGCCCCAAGGATGTTTCTGAGATTGTCTAAGTATGGCGATAATTCACTTTTTGGGCTCTAAGCATCCTAGAAATCCATAAATCCTAACAATGCTCGGCTGATTTCCCTAATAAAAAGCGCAATCAAATATTCGCCACACGCTGAGGACATTGCCGGCGATGGGAGGAGCGTTGTTCCGGGGCGAGGACAAGATGTGACCAATGAAAAGGCGATTATTCTTTGAGAGTGCAGAAGCTGTTATTAGAAAATGTGTAAGCTTTTGTAGATAATAAAAGCAAATATTAGTAGTAAAAAAAATGTTCGCGGTAAGGGTATATAAATACTGCAATAATCGTATAAAAACAGCGCACTATTTTTTTCTGTCTTTTTACGGGAACGATCTGGATGGTTGTCAGCTCTCGAGCGTGCGCTCGCTGGGTTGAATCGTAGTCCGGGCTGTGGGGCAACGAGCCGCGTGCACTCGAGATATCACTCCGCGGTTCCACCAATCCGAGGCGCAAGGATCCTTCGGTCGCTATTGACTGGCAGTGATCCTGGTTTCGGAACATGCCCCTCCCATCGTCGGAGATGACCTAGGTTTGTTACAATCTTTGATTGCATTTTGAATAGGGAAGTCGGCCGCGTATCGTCATCACTTAGAGATTTCTAGGACGCTTAAAACCAGCAGAGTGAGTTAGCGCCATATTTAGGCGATCTCAAAAACTTCCTTAGGGCACCTTTAAGGGGAAACGGAGTATATTCCATGTGCAGCAAAGTGGAGTTTGGCGGAGACAATCTGTGCCCTAAATTTATCAAAATAAGTTGTTCGGTAAGCCGCACGCTATCACGTGACAAGAATGAGTTTTGAAAGATAGTAAAGAGCTTTAGAGAACCGTTTTCGCACACCCGATATGATACGATGAGTCGTCCGGTACGGACTGCGCATATGCGAGTCTTCTGTGGTAGCGCATGCGCAGTTCGTACCGGAGGGCCAATCGTACCGTATCGAAGTGCAAAAACGGTTCCCTAAAACTATATAGTTACGATACCTCCGATAACGATTCCCGATGACGAAACGGTGCATGCGCAAACGTGTCGCTGAGGTATCGGTTATCGCTATCCGACTTATCGAAACGATCTACTGAAACTCTTTAAGGTGACGTCACGTGGCATAATGGGACCACGGTGTACAGGTAGTCACAACGTCATTCGATAATCTGACACAAGCACGAAAAGTGCTTGCGCCACAATGTCACAAAATGCGCTGCACAATTTTGAGAAAAAGACAAAAAAACTTGCAATAAACTTATTAATATTATAATAATTAAAACGTCTCGTGAAGATATCGCGTGACACCATAACGTCACGCAGCACTGCTACATCACGCGCTACGATGACCTTACGCGAATTAAACGGGAGTCTGCTACAAAACTTCGCCTATTCGCGTCTCCAGCTCGTTGCTCGCCCTCCCGCGGCGGAAACGGGAAGCGCTCTAGGGAGGGTCCCTTGTCCTGTGCTCTACTCTCGTTGTCCTCGTCATTTTGCGCGCTGTTCCTAATTTCTTAAAAGGCCACCTGAAGTCGATTTTAGGATCGTCCTTTTGGGGTGACAACTCAATCTCCACGCTGTAAGCATCCCAACAAACCCGAAATCGCAATCGTGCGTAGCTTATTTCCTCGGTAAAGCGTGTTCAAAGATCGCGACACGCCCTTTTTGCGAGGAATTTTCTGCCGAGTGAAGTGGTCGACGAAGGGCGCTTGTCGGCGAGTGGCAAGCGATGGCTTCGCCCGCGGAGAGAAAAAAAAGAGTCTTAACCGAATGTGTAACTATCATACTCTCTTCGAGACGAGGTATAATAAAATCATTCGGAATCTGCGTGTGTTGTAGGGCTTTCTTTGATACACATAATGTAGTCCGCGAGAAAAAAGAGTCCACACGTTTTTTTATTGCCCTGAGGTAAATAGTTTGTGTTGTGAAATAGGACTTGGTACATGTGGGAATTAACACCTTTTAGACAAAATAAAATCATAAAATAACCTTTTCGAAACTGACTTAGGCGCCCCCTTAAGGGTCCACCGGTTCTCCTGCTAGGCGGGCGCGGAGGAACTGCTGTCGATCATGTCTCGCTAAGTGTCATTTTTGAATGCAACCAACGCTTTCCACTGTCCCAGTGTAGTGCTGCGGCCGGTTTGGGATTGTGCTTTATTAGAGAGCTTTAGTATTGCCTATAAAAGGAAGCGCTGTGCGTTTCAGTTAGAGTTGCGTGCTCCACGCTGCGCACGCGCGAGTCGTCGCCATGCTTCCATCGCAGGCCGCAATTGTGGGTTCCGCGCACGCGCTGTTTGGAACGCGCAATACTAACGCAAACGCACAGTTGTTGCGTTCGCTCCGAAACGCAATACCAAAACTCGCCACCGGCTGCGAACCGCAACGAAATGTGCTGAAGTGAGCCGTCGTGCAAGCCGCTACGCGTTCCTTCGAACTGGAAGGGCTGAGCTTGGTAAAACGACGGCGCGTAAACATTAAAGAAACTAAACGGTGTAAAATAAATTGGTAATTTAAATGTAAGTCGCGACCTTGATAGCACCATATGATTTATCCCCATTTATTGTAATTTTAGATGGATTTCTCTGATCATCTAGAATATTTTATTTATTTTGGACTATTTTGTTTTATAACGTGTTAATTAAAAATGATGGTATTGGACCAGTGATGATAATTTGCTCTTTTGATTGCCATACTTGTTCGCGCAGTTGAAGTTTGATCACTAGCATCAAATTATATTAGAGCTGGAAGAACTAGGTATTAATATCTTAATTGTATTATTATTATTATTAATACGAACGGTGGCAATATAGGCCCCCAATAAACGCCACGATCACAGAAATACGCCATATAACCATAATAGTCTTTCCAGATAGGTCTCATTTTTTAGCATGTGAAAAACTGACGTCGTTATGAAGATAGACAAACAATTAAACACTGGATGTAATATAAAGACCTGTGCTCCCCGCCTTGTTTAAAAAAACAAAAAAACACCCACACTTCTGCTGTCTGACTCGGATTCCGTCTTGGGTATTTTGTAGTAAGAAGGACGTTCGTTAATTTATACGTTTTATATTTTGTAATAATTGGAATTGATTTTATTATCTGTTGTGCTGGGAATAATGTTAAAGCAATTAATTATCTTAATACCCCAAACCCATAAAAAGGCCCGTAGTTCATTAATTCACATGATAATTACCTGAGAGTGAAAGGCAGCAAGAACACAAATATCAACACTGCATTTTCCAACAAATACAATATTCTACCTCTAACAACAACATAGAATATTGGCAACATAGAATATTGGATTTCAGTGTCCCTTTAAATATCATGTTTTTAAAGGGACACTGAACTTTTCAAAATATTTTGAGGTGCCCGGGCCGGACACATACGTCACGATAAAGTTACTGCGAACAACTTCTTGAGCTTAATAATTACGCGACGAGACAAATTTTGAGCTATAAAATAATCCGAAATTCACACCTATTCCGAAAAAAATAAATTAAAAATAGAGGTTAGTTTTTGACTCGCTGATGAATTAAAACTTGCCTCCTGGCGTAACTATTACGCTAAACACCGTTTTTGTTTTGAAGATAAAGAGGTGAACTGCGCTCATAACACCTTAGCTTCGTCGTATAAGCAGGAATAATATGTGGCGCTCAGTGAAGCCAGAACACTAGACAGGATCAGCAACTGGTATACTGGCGCGAATCTACGACCCTCACTATAACCGCTATATTGGAAAACGAGTGGCGCCATCTATAGTGGGTCGGAGTCGCGAATAACAGCTGTCACCGTAAAAACAAAAGGAAAAAAAAAGAAAAGAAAAAGAAACGAGCGGTTGGCACACGCGTCAAGGTAGATGTACAGATGGTAGCGAAACTTGGGCCAAAACACGGTACAAAACCAATTGCCAGCGACATCAACCAGGAGGGTCACGTGATAACGCTGCGTTTGAAGCGCGACTAGGAGAGGTTATGGCAAACTATAAACCAATAAAATAACTTTAATTTAAATTATACTAAATTGTATTTTTAAATTTTGTATGTTATTATTAGTGGTCTTAAATAAGGTTTATCGCGCTCGAGAAAGTTGAAATAGCTTTTATTACTACTAATATTCTAACTTGCCCTTAGCGCCCTCTGTACTGCACAAGCAATAAGGCTGGCTTTTAATAGCGATAAATTGCAGAGACATCGTGCTGCGCGAAGAGGCAGGTTCTTGTGTCGTCTGCTTGCTTCGTTTAGGTCTCCACGTGCATTTTGAATCGTTCTACCGTTACTTTAAATAAGTTTGAAAAGTTTCCTTCGCTCAGCGTGATTACCCAAGTTACGTGCGCAGGAGCGTAATATCCGAGTGATATAGGAACAGTCACCTTCGTGCGGTTGGACGCTGTTGCGTCCGACGGGCTCAACGTCCTTCGTGACAATGAGCTCAACACGTTATGCAACGAGGCGTTGCTCCGTGGAAGAATGCCGAAGTGACAACCGCACGGCTGGCGTCTCGCTGCACCGGTTTCCTGTCGACACTCGAAGGTGAGAGTTTGTTCCTGTCAGTGAGGTGCCTGTTGTGTTGTGTTAGGTGATGCCATGCCCCCCTTGTAAAGTGTTCTCTTAACTGTTGTTAGTTTTCGATGACTTTGCAGCGTTGTTTGCGCTCATTACGAAAGCGCCCAGGATATTCGAATTTACCTGAACCGGTTTGGCCCTCAGGAGTATGGAGTCATACTCATCGACGCTCTAATCAAGGATGCAACACGACATAGATGCATTTAAAAGCCTCTGTACTAAAGACTCGTGTTTATCTTTTGTGGTTCATACAGAGAGTTTTGCTCAGTAATCTGTGAATGTCCTCGCTCCGATTTGCTTTGGTGTGTGCACATATTGGCTACATTTGCTCTTTGCAAGTACGCAAGACACTTAGATAGCACTGCGCTTCATCCGCAGGCGTGAAGCATGGGTTCGGTTCTCCAACAACCGGGGCCTACAGGGAAGACTCCATGGCAGCTACGAAACATGGTTGTTTGCTCTTTACATTTCAAGGAGTCAGCTTTCCTGCGGCCTGGATACCTACGCCACAATGCAGTGCCGACTGTGCTTTCCCTGAAGGTGACCAAACCACTAGACCTTCCGACGGGCTTTGAGAATAACCATGTCAAGGCCCACTAATTAGGAAAATAGTTAGCACATGGGGCCGAAAAATTGCTTTTGTGGACTTATACATTTTTATACAATTTCACAGAAACGACACGTGGCGAAGTTTCAAGCAAGAGCTCTACAGTTTCTGCAGTGGCAAGGGGTGAGCTTTTTCGCTGTACCTATCATAAAGAGGCAGCAAATGCCATCACCACTATGTTAGTTCATGTTCTTCATCACTTCAGCATTTTGCTATAGAATAAAGTGTGCTTGGACAAATGTGGGGAATCAGGTAGGAGTCATTGATTGAGTTTCATTCCAGGCCCCATTTACTACATTTTTAACCTCAGGTGAGTAAGCGACTCCAATATGGGCCCACAGACCTGCATTGTCCACGTTGACAAGCAGCTTTCGGAAATGAACCTGTCCTTGAAAGAAGGTTATTTTCTTTTTCTGATGTTAAAATATAATCGAATCGGGGAGAAATTCAACCACTACTGTTTCACTAATTTCATATTAAATTTGCAGGAAGGAGTTCTCCAGCCTCACCGACCTACCGATACCCGAGCCGCTCGGACTCCCGGAGTTCCTGTGGCATTCCTGACGACCAGTCTTCCGAAATGGAACTGTCCTTAGAAGAAGGTGATTTTGATTTTCAGATGTTAAAATAGGAGAATAAACCAAGAATTCAACCGCTACTCCTTCAATAACTTCATGTTAAATTTGCAGAGAGGAGTTCTCCAACTTCATCGACCTGTGCATACTCCAGCCGCCCAGACTCGCGGAGTTCCTGTGACATTCCTGACGTGCTGTCTTCCGAAATCGAGCTGTCAACTGGAAGAAGGTGATTTTTTTCTTTTTAAGTAGGAGAATCAATTAGGAATTTAACCGCTATGCCTTCAATGACTTCATGTTAAATTTGCAGGAAGGAGTTCTCCAACTTCATCGACCGCACATCCTCCAGCCGCCAGACTCGCGGAGTTCCTGTGGCATTCCTGACGTGCTGTCTTCCAAATCGAGCTGTCCCTGGAAGAAGGTGATTTTTTTTTAAATAGGAGAACCAATTAGGAATTTAACCGCTATGCCTTTAATAACTGTTAAATTTGCAGGGAGCAGTTCTCAACTTCATCGACCTGCACATACTCCAGCCGCCCAGACTCGCGGAGTTCCTGTGGCATTCCTGACGTGCGGTCTTCCGAAATCGAGCTGTCCCTGGAAGAAGGTGATTTTTTTTTAAATAGGAGAACCAATTAGGAATTTAACCGCAATGCCTTTAACAACTTTATGTTAAATTTGCAGGAGGAGGAGTTCTCCAACTCCATCGACCTGTACATACTCCAGCCGCCCAGACTCGCGGAGTTCCTGTGGCATTCCTGACGACCAGTCTTCCGAAATCGAGCTGTCCCTGGAAGAAGGTGACTTTTTTTCATTTTAAGATGTCAAAAAGTAGACTGAATCAGAAATTCAACCACTAATTCACTGTTTTCACATTACCTTCGCAGAGGGATGTTTGTCAGCTTCATGGGACCACACATATTCCTGTCTCCCACTACAGAACAGTCCACTGGAGGCCCATAGTATGTGATGGGAGAGCAGGGCGTTTCTGCGCGCCTTGTTGCTCTGACTTTTTTGTGCTTTTTGCTCTTACTACAGTTATTGTAACAGCACTTTCTATTTTTTATTTATTTTGAAGTTGATCATAGCTACGCCATTCCTCAAAATGCTGTTCCTGCTCACGAGTCCAGCGGAGACATGGCTGACATGGCGCCGTCGATTTGTGGACCGTCACCTGAGGACTGTCCCTCTAGCAGTGCTGGTGTACTTTCTCACGGAGGTAAATGCTCTTTCTTGATGCAAAAAATTTACCTCGTGCGCGTTTTTCGTTTTGTATTGTTAAAGTGTACAAATTAGTCACCGAACATAAACAACCAAGGTTAGTTATAGGTATCAGGCGACGTGAAGATACTAAAATTTATTCTGAGAGTTGGCGGTATATATAGCACTATGTCACAGAACACAAGGCCGGATGGCAGCCAGCTACAAACCGGAGTCAGTTGAAAATCCACCATTTATTTGTGCTTCACATTATTATATTTAAAGCAATGTATTCAAAACGTTCATAAAGTTTCACAGACGAACCACCAAAACAGCTGGATGGGTTTCACTGAATGGTAACACAATAATCTTTTCGCAAAGCCTCATGTAAGGCAGCATATTTTATAGCTAGCTAGAAACTGCCTGGGCCATACGTGCATGATGCTCACCTTATTTAAATTTGAATTGCATGTATGTTGTACGTTATCAAACTTTTTACTGTACCCGGTTTTAAAAAAATTGTGCAACTTGACAAGGAATGCAAGTTCTTATTGGCCACCATTTACATATATATGAACATTTTTAGAGTTTACTGATCTGGGTGATTTGTCACCTTGCAGCATCAAGCAAGGCCCGCAGCATTGACAAGAGAAAGATGGACGCACTGAGGGCCAAGGTACGACAGGTCCGAGAACAAAACAAGAGGCTGCAAAGAAGGCTGCAACGACAGCGTCAGATGAGGACTGTTGCTGAAGTTGTTGAGAGTGTCCGCATTCATGTTTCTCCAGCTGTCGCTGCACTCGTTGAGGCCCAGCTTAGGATGAGGGATGTGAGCCGGTTTGGTCGACGGTGGTGCAGCCAGAACAAGGCTTTGGCTTTGGGCCTCTACTTTCATAGCCCAAAAGGCTACAAGTATTGTAGGCGACTTCTTCGGTTACCATCAGTCCGATCACTGCAGCTGTGGCTTCAGCGTGTTCCACTGAGAGTTGGATTTTACCCCGAAATTTTCGAGCTGGTAAAGAGGCGAGCGACTTCTTTTTCACGAGCCGATCGAGCCTGCAGCATAGTGTTTGATGAGATGCACATTAAAAAAAGAGCTCTCATACAACCCCTCATCGGACAGGTTCGAAGGACTTGAAGAGCATAGTAGTGGTGTGCAAGGTGCGAACCTAGCAAACAAGGCTCTCGTGTTTATGGCGAAAGGCATTCGAACACCATGGAAGCCAGCCACTTGGCTACTTTTTCGCTCATAAAGGCACACCTACCAATGTCCTACAGGATCTCCTTTTCCAGTGCTACAGCCTCCTTGTGGATGCTGGCCTGGAGCCAGTAGCTGTGGTATGTGATCAGGGGAGCCAGAACGTCTCCCTTTTTCAAGCCTTATAACCGCCGAGAAGCCTTACATAGATGTCAATGGCAAACCTCTTTTTTTCTTTTTGATGCTCCGCACCTGCTGAAGTGCCTCAGAAACATGCTATTTAAGTATGACTTCAAGGTTTGTGATCAAGTAGTGAAAAGCTCGTACATAAAGGAAGCTTATGAAAAGGACCGGAAACTTGAGATCCGTTCTATGCCCAAGCTGAACGCAAAGCACTTTGATTTGACGTTCTGCTCAAAGATGTCGGTGAAACTAGCGGCCCAAGTTTTTAGCAACCATTGTGCTGCTGCAATGTATGCCTTGGTAACGTTCCAGCAATTGCCACCTGCAGCTATTCACACAGCGAGATTCGTTGAAAGAATCGACCGTCTGTTCGACAGCCTAAATAGCTCCCACAAATTTGCCAAAACGCCCTTTGCCTCTGCGATGCATAATGGCTCTGTCCATGAAGAGTTTTTCAAAGAGTGCATTGAAGTTTTTGAAACCCTGCAAGTACTCGGATGTAGACGGCAGCCAAACTGCATTCGTGGCTTTTGCCTGACAATGAGGTCTCTGATGATGCTCTGCAATCACCTCACAGTTAATTTTGGTTTCACCTACATTTTAACCCGCCACTTAAATCAGGATACGCTTGAAAACACCTTTGCTATTATACGTTCGAAATCAGGAGCAAACGCAAACTCTACTTCTCGTCAGTTTCAGGCAGCATTCAGACATCTTTTGGTAAGCAACTTGTTCAAGCTGACTGAAAAATCAAACTGTGCTGAGGACATGATGTCCCTCCTTGCTACCCTTCCGGTAGGCCTATCGGCACCCTCTACTTCTCTACCCTTGGGAAGCTCAGTTTTCCTTAGCGCAGCAGATGATTCGCCCTTAAACTACCCTTCGGCCATGGTAGCGAACAACATGGTTTATTTTGCTGGGTGGCTTGCGACAAAATTTTCGAAGGGTCATTCTTGCGTCGGGACATCTCAGAGATGTGAGCTGAAGAGAGAAAATGCATGTTTTTCTGAAGGAAACCAAGTGCTAATGTACTTGAGTGTAAAAGGCACTGCTGACTCGGACTTTGGAAACCTATCAGTTCCCTCTCCTTCTTTCACATCATTCGTTGAGGCATGTGAGCGTGTTTTCGAGGCAAGGATCAACAACCTAATTTCAAAGGAGGGAATAGGGCGTACTCTTTGTGTACTTTTTCATCAGGAGGTCCAAAAGTCTCTTGTTGTGTGTAGCCACAGTGTGTATGACGATTTGTTTTCTATGTTTGCAAGAGTCAGGCTACACTGGTTTGCACGAAAAAAAAACACTGAACTTGTTGATGCATCATCAAGGCGTAAAGCTAGGCAGCACGTGCAAAGGCTAAGCTCTTGAGACTACACAGCGTACATTTTCAAAGTAGTATATGTGCTTTCCTAGCCTTTCGTATGGTATAAAAGACTATTTTCGTGGGCTCGATATTTTGCAATGTGTCTCGAAAAAATCTGGCGGGTGCAAAATTTCGCGATTTAGTACGATATTTAATGCTTTCATGTCCATGGACTGAGTCATTTTTCGTGATGTTTATCAAATTGTGAAATTATCAAAAATTAGGTCATCGCGAAAGTCTAGGTGCTTACAGTGCTTTGGGTTACTGACTGCTCATGTCGTTTAGTCACTGAATCAAACCTGTGGTTTTTAAGGTCCGACGAAACACTGGCCTATTACCTGCAGCGTACTTGAGGGCACCGGAATACTTTACGCGTACAAGGAAGGTTACAGAGTACGCAGCACCATCATACTCAAGTTAAAACGTTTTCTAGATTATGGTACCTTGCCAAAGAACGGCAAAATCAGCTGTTATTTTTGTTGAACACAGCTTTCCTCGAAACACTTTGATTTTTTCTAATATTGATGGCTGTCTATAAACTGACAATGCCCACACAACAGGCAGCCAATTGTACAGTGCGTTACGTGTTATCCTGTCATAATGTGCCTTGTGTATTGATCTAGTTTTCTTCCACATTAAAACTAGATACTGATTGTATGCTTCTGATGAGCGTTCTGGTTGAGTGATTGTAAGCAGTTTTAAGTGAATAAAATGTTAGTGCAACATTGGACTTGCATTAGAGTTACTGTTGTGTATCTTTAACGCTAACACACTCGAGAAACGTTATTGTTATTCACTTTGTTTGTGAGGTCAATCACCTTAAAGCCGCTCCCACATTTCCGAAAAGCTGAAGAAAAACGCAAAAGTAGTTCTGTGGGATGAAAAAAATTATTCTCGTAGCGAGCTGCCTAAAAAAGGCGGCCGCATGAAAAATAAACGATTTCGCGCAGAACTAAGAGTCCAAACTGGGTGGTGTAAATTCAACATAAAAAAGCCGAGACTGCAGGCAAGAAGGACAACACTAAAAGAAGTCAGACAATAGCTTGGCACAGCTTTGTTTGAGATTTTTTAGTACCAGAAAGCTTTGTTTGAGACTTTTCTAGAAATGGGGATTGCAGGCAAAAAGGGCGATCGTCCTTTTTACCTGCAGTCTCGGTTTCTTGTTATATTCAATTTTCGCGCCAAACAACACATCAAAGTGATGTCACTTTTTTTGCGGAAGTGACGTCACTTCCTATTTATTTTTTGTTCCGCCGGAAATGTTATCACGACACATAGATGGCGCTAGCGAAGCCCCATGAGCCGCCATTTTTTTCGACACGTGGGCTTCTATGGAAGCTTCGCTACCATATGTACAGGTCGCCTCGGGAGTTAATAGCTCACGCGAGCGCGCGTCTTTTTCCAGAGGGCGCTTGACTGGCGGCTTGCGATAGAACTAGAGACGACGCCAGGGCGAGTCCATGCGGAGTGGACGGGGAAAGCCAACTCGGATTCGAGCGAAACCTTGTTACTCATCTGCGGGGGGGGTGGCGTAGTTCGAATGAAAATGGGAAATGACTGTGCGGAATCATCTCCAATTTTCATTCGAACTCGCACCCCGCAGGCGGATGATAACAACGATTCCCTTCAATGGAGGCAGCTTCGCCCCGTTCACTCCGCATGGACACGCCCTGACGTCATGTTTAGTTCTATCGCAAGCCACCAGTCAAGCGCCCCTCGGAAAAAAACGACGCGCTCGCGCGGAGCTATTAACTCCCGCGGCGACTGTACATATACCTCGCGCGTGCTCAATCGGCGCCGCATATCCGTGTTGCACTTGTCTCACATAAGCCTCGCCGAGGTGAGTCACGCCTTCATGTTGCCTAATTATCCGTAGCGTTTCTAAAAAAAAGAAAAAAAAGAAGAATCGAAAATGGGGCGTGGTTGGGTTGCGTGTCTCATTAAATGCACGTTCGTTAGGAGCGGCTGATCACAGGCAACGTTGGGCTCAGTAAAAAAACCTGTCCTCATGAAAAAAAAATAGAGGTCCGCATAACACTTAGTTTTTTTGTAAAGATTAACCGAGTGGGAGGCCACGAACCCAAACTATTCAATTGCGTGCGTGCGGATTTGCTACGTCCGCTACCTTTCCCCCTTTGGCAGACCAATCAACTGCCGAGAATACTTGACGCCACTGCTAGAGCCACTACAATAAAATTAAAACAAGCTACGCTGAAAGTATCTCCACATGCCACTTTTTTTTTTTTGAGGGCACCGCCATTTTGGTGTTTAGTGCAGAGCGGGTGTAATTGGCGATCATTACGACTAAGAAAATGTGGCTTCCTTATCGTTCAACTCCGCATTCACCTGAAGAACCAGGGTAAAACAAGTGGGGTTCCTTGCGGAACCTACGTAACTAGATATCGCCTCCATTTGCTGAATTAAGTTATAGTTTGTAGGTGCATCTTAGGTTAGCTTTACCTTATTTTACCACGAGGTTTAAGTTTCAAACTTCCCATGCTTCTTTTCTTCCTTCGACAAACAAATCTTGTAAGAACTACTTCGCGCAGCGCACGAATAATGCGCAAAACTTTATTTTTTCTTGGTCTTACAACGAGTACAGTGACTGCCCCACTGATATAGGAGCCCGGTAAGAGAAACAATGTGTCACGAATTTCCCGCAATCGTGTTGCTACGGGAAACGTTCTCAGTTTAGCCCTACTAGCCTCCAGGCGTTTCTTCTCGAGCTCTGCCTCCAGGAGAGTCTCCACCCTTCTCCAGCGCAATGACTCCACCTACTCCTCTTCACCCCATTGACTCGTCTCCACCCAACTGACTCATTGACTCATTGATTTATTGACTTTGCGCGTCCAGGACGGCCGGTGTCCACAGAGTATGCGGAATGACGGGCTGCGGCCGGTCGCGTGTCAATTTTCCCGCTACATTTAGCGGGAAAACTATATTTCTGTGTAGGTCACTTGACATCAAGCCATGTGACGTCATTTTTCCCACTATATTTAAGCGGAGAAATTTGCGGTTACGCTTTTAGAGCGCAGCTCTTAGGCGCCTGTTTCCGGCTTGAGTGGCTCCCCGCCGTCGCCGTCGGCGTAACCACGCGGTGCATTATGGGTAAATTTCCCCGCTAAATTTAGCGGAAAATTTTCCCATAAATATGAAGCGAGTAGGAGAGAATGACGGGCATAGCCCCCTCCGTACCTCCTCCTCCTCCCAAGAGCTGCGCTCTAATTCGGTGTTACAGGGAGTTGTAGACGTTTTTCATTTTGTGTGGCTTCACTTAATCTGCAAATGTAGCCTCAAAACGTTTCAGGTTAAAATGGGAACATAGTCACTGATAGAATAAGAACGGCAGGGCGTCTCTTTTGAAGGCTCGGCCTTCAGCTGCACGAGCTGAACGAGCTCGAGCTGCACGAGACGTGGTAGCGTCGTAAAATGTAGGTAGCTCGGGCTGGAGTGTGGGGCAACTGAAGCTCATCTTTGTCGTTCTCACCCTGCCACCAGGGGGTCAGAGACGGAAGCAGAAGGCGGCAAATACCCAGTGCTGACATCTGTGGTCCCGAAAGAGAGAGAAGGGAGAAAGAGAGCGACGTGAGAGCGGACAAAGAAACCAGACGCAAAGTTAGGCGTGTTCTTTTTGACGCGACGAGTTCCAAGTTGCTCGAGCGCTAGTCAACTTTAATTATATTTTATACAACGCGCGATTCCAGTGTTTTATTGCAAAGTAGGCTAGAAAACAACTAGGTTACAGAGCTTACAGGTGATATTTTGCTGCTTTGTGCTGCATATTGAGGCATCGCCTGCGATATGGGCCCATCGGGATGTTTTGAGATCTTGCCAAACTTTGTCACGAGCCTGGGTCTCACTCGAAGAGCGATGCGTCTTTTAGAAGCTTTTTTAAGTTTTCGGTCTTGTCCGAAAGTCGTGAGAAGCATTTGCCGAAGTAGGTGACGACACCTGTTGTCCGCTGGACTCTCTTTTACAGCGGAGCTGTTAAGGGCTAGTTTCCCCAGGATCGTGTCCCCTGCAAAGAGATGAAGACATCGAACTCTGGACACCTACCGCCATCTATGAGCGACGGCGGTAAGCCGAGTATCTGGTTGTTGCCATCACTCTCCAGATGGCGGCAGCCTTTCCACTCTGGTTCGCCGTCTTACGGCCGGACATTACTTTCCATTGTACAGTATCGCTGGTCTTCCTTCTTTACCAGAGTGGAAAGGCTGAAAGTTTTTGTTCTCGGAGTAGGCATATCTAAGACGTTTTGTACCAGTTGAGGGTCAGGCTATATGCCATCTTTGGTAACCCTGTCGCCCAGAAATATAACTTCTGTAACGCTGACGATAATTTTTTTTAAATTTTAACGTCAGGCTTTGTTTTGAGCTCCTTGCAGCGCTTGCAGAGATGCGTGGTGTTCTTCACGTGTCGTACCCCGATCAGAAAATCTCTATTTGGGCACAGATCCCGGCCGGCTATCAAAGATCTGCGTCGAGTGCAGATACGCGATGTTTCTTCGTCTAGAGGGATTGGTGAAAGCCCGCGTTGGCGTTCAACCTCGAGAAGAACCGCGCGCCAACCAGCTCCGCTTGCACATCTTCTCCTTGGCATTTCATAATGCCGGCGCTTCAGGCTTTTGTTGCCGAATCTGTGGTCAATGCACACACGAAGTTTGTCGTCCTTATTTCTAACAGTGACGAGAGGACTGACCCAGACCGAGGGTTTTTCCATTTTGATTATAACTCCTGCCTTCTCCATTCTGGACAACTGTTTTGTTTGAGAGGTTTTTTAAAAAAATGAAAGACGTTTACAACTAACTGTGAGGGCCGAATTAGAGCGCGCTCTTATGAGGAGGAGGAGGAGGGAATGTCCCTCATTTCCCTCTACCTTTCCTGCTCCCTCCTCTTTAGCAGAAACGTTTGCTACATTCCCCGCTAAAGTTCAGCGGGAAAAAGTTCCCCGCGAAATTTACCGGGAAAATGTTTCCGCTAAATATAGCAAAAAAAACAATTCCCTCTAAATTTGGAGGGGAAATTTTCCCTATAGACTTAGCGGGAATTTTTTTCGCCACATTTAGCGGAAAGAATATTCCGCTAATTTTAGCGGGGACATTTTTGCCACTAAATTTAGTGGGGAAATTGTTCCGCTAAATTTAGCGGGGAGTTTTTTTCGATAAATTTAACAGGGGAATTTTTGGCGCTAAATTTACCTGGGAATTTTTTCCGCTATACTTAGCAGAGAAGCTTTTTCCATTTAATTTAGGCGGGGAATTTTTTCCGCTAAATTTGGCGGGAAAATTTTTCCGCTGAATTTAGCGGTGAATTTTTCCGCTCTCTTTAGGGGGTAAATTTTTCCGCTAAATTTAGCAGGTACTTTTTTCACTAAATCAAGTGGGGAATTTTTCAGCTGAATTTAGCGGAAAAAAATTCCTCCTCCTTCGCCGCCTTCGTCGTGATTCACTCGTGACATTTGTGCGTCACACGACGTCACACGTGACGTCATTATGGGAAACGTCTCATAATGCAAGCGCGCGGTTACGCCGACGCCGACGCCGACGCCGCCCGTCGGAAACGGGCGCCTAAGAGCTGCGTTTCTAAAATGAGAGACTTTTACAAGTCTCTGTAATGCGAAACTAGAGCGCAGCTCTTGAGGAAGAGGAGGAGGAGAGGGTACGGAAAAGAGTGCATGCACTCCTGCTCCTCGTCCTGCTCCTTCTCTCCTCCTCCTCCTCCTCTTCCTTCCACTCCAGCTGACGCTGAAACTTGTTCATGGGTGACATGACTATGATGTCATGACGTCATTTTCCCCGCAAAATTTAGCAGGGAGATTGAATTCGTGTTGATGTCACGTGACGTTCATTTTCCCACTAAAGTTAAAGGGAAAATTTTCCCGCTAAGCTCAGTGAAAAAATTTGCCGCTAAATTTAAGGAGCAAATTTTTCCGCGAAATTTAGCGTGTCGCTACTCTGCAGCTCCGGTCGTCGTTCACTTGTGCTAATCTGTTTCCGCTGCAGCTGCAATGTTTTGAAGCATGTACATCCGAGGCTCTCGAACATTCTTGAAAAGGTTTCTGTGATCTTCTTTGCGTAAGGGCCACCCGGTTAGCTAAAGAAGCCG
This sequence comes from Ixodes ricinus, assembly GCA_037355805.1. Lineage (NCBI taxonomy): Eukaryota > Metazoa > Arthropoda > Arachnida > Ixodida > Ixodidae > Ixodes > Ixodes ricinus. The sequence continues at coordinate 13,707 of JAZHYW010030522.1, read as the reverse complement.
CCGAGGTCCAGGAGATCTCGGCCGTCTTCTAGGACGGCGGTGGATGAGACGGCTGCACCCGTCACCCCACTGATAGTGCTGGGACAATAAACCTTTATTCTCTTCTCTTCTCTCTTTGCGTAGTCATTCTTGTTTATCACATTGTTGGCATTGTTGATAAGACCAAACGTCTGGCAGACTCTGAGGCCAAAAAGCGCATGGCTAGCTTTTTTAACGACGAAGATGTCTAGCTCTGCCTCGTTCCTTTGGTCTTGAACCGCAGTTCTGCGGTTCCAATGTATCATGAACGACACAAGACCATCACTGCGAGTAGTGGAATGCACCCAACACCTTATCTTCCTCTACTACTAGTCTGCCCATATCTCGTGCTTGTATATCTCGACACAGGGACCACCAACAAGACCACCAACTAGGTGTCACCGATGTCCGCGTCTTGGTGACGTGCGCACCAGAGCGTCGCTTCGATCGGCCTTTTACAATTGGTCTAATACTCACTATGACGTCTTTAGTAGGATGAATTCTTCGTTTCTTAACGGAAATAAGAAGAATGCCAGAACACCAATCTTGGTGCTGTTTGTTTAGGAAGCGATGACTGCAAGCTTCCTTCGTGCTTTTTACACATCATCAAAATTGTCGCTGGTGATCGGTAATCCTAGTAGTGACGTCACAGATAGGAACAATAAGAGGGAACCACCGAAACATCTCGTTGCCCTTAGGAGGTATTCACAAAACTCCATATTGTGGGTGATGCTTAGAGTGCTTGCTCAGAACGATCTCAAATTATTAGTTTGGTTAAGACTGGCAATTATGGTGGTCCGGAATGCACGTGGCAAACGAACTGTGGAAGCTTTCCGTCAGCACACGCTCGGCAGTCGCGCACACAGCCATGGACGGTAGTGAGAAAACTCCCTATATCAAGGAGATTAGAAGTGGTAGAGGGGGCACGACGTCAGCCGTGTAGCCTCCACAAGGCATGCTTCCTTGTCGCCTCGACTCTTTCTCATTTTCCTCCTTACGCCTCATCACTGATCGGGACAACTGGACCTCGTGCGCACGTGACCGCCACGTGGTTGATGGTTGCGGTACAGTGTTCTAGTCGTTGCGGGTAGCGGGGAGCGTGGTTCTGGTGGGTTTCATTTATAAGTTATCAGCGGTAGAAATCCGCGGCCCGCGCCCGGCCGCCCGATTTTACGCCTGCTGCTCTTCGTGATGTACCCTCATCTATAAAGTAAATGCATTCTGTTTTCTACAGACCATTACCATCCGGAAAACATAGCATTCAACGTTGAAACGTCGAAGCAAGGTAACGACTGCCTGTTGGCGTGTTTTAGGACAATGTACCATGCATCTGGCGTGCATCAGCGGGGGAATTCTATTTATCCCCTGGCCACTAATAACTACAGTAGCCAAAGCAAGAATAAAGTATATACATACGTGATTGCGTAACTATGTTGACCCGACAGGTTGGACCAATACTTACGCATTTTTACGTCGATGATTTCCGCGCCAGCCTGCAAATGATAGCTGCGCTTTCAACGCTCTCATGTTATATCACGCTACAATACGTTTGGCTTTTTCATTTTGCATCTACCGCTATGCACGTCGTCCACTGGGATGTTTTATTGTGGTCGTGACAAAGTGAACCAGATGAACTTGACTCGAGGTCGGGAGATGTTTTATTGACTATTGGAAATGCACGGAGCGCACCACGCTGCTCTTCGATGGAAGCCAGCCACCGCCGCGACCAACGGCCGAAATGCACCGTTTGCTGCAGTTCGGCGACCGTTGTAAATTCGAGAGTTGTTGATCGATTCCTGTTATCGTAAACTATGTGTGTGTAATACGCCAAGGGCTTACTGGTGAAAGGTAACCCCCGCTGAAGAACTGCCAGTCCTATTGCGGCAGCCGACCACGCTGCAAGTGCCCATCCTGTAGCCGGTGGAAATTAGAGTTTCGGCGACGCGAGGCTTTCGTTTTTTGCCATTGCGACTGCGGCGATTGTCCGGACTGTTTCGTATACCAACGGGCTCAACGGTGTGTCGTAATCCGCCTCAACCGCTTGCTAGCTTCATGTCTAGCTTCTCGATCTGATAAAACCTACCGGACGGAGCGGCGCAACCCCTGCAAGGAATCCTTCTGCAATCAACGATCCATCTCGCATGTAACATTTACACGCATACCAATAGTGAGAGATCTCACGGTCACGTTGGCCGAAACAATCGTTTATACTTTTTACAAGTAGGCTTCACAAATATTGCAACTTACCCCGCCCTAGTATTTATTTACCTCCTTGCCCTATACTCTGTTTCACGAACGGCTCTGTTTCATACTTAGAGTACAGCGCTGTGAAAGCTACTAGCGAGACCACGGGGCTTCGAACTCGTAGATCAATTGCACGAGCTCTCTTTCAAACTGAAATCATAGATGAAGTCACGCGCCCACGCCAGTAGCTTTGACAGCGTTTTATACTATGTATGGAACGGAAATACGACCTGCCGTTTCCGAAGCGGTCCGAACGAATGGGACGTTTCACTCTAGATTATTATCTTTTCTCCTATGCTCGTCACTGATTAGAGAGACTGTTTTGAATGAAGCGCTAGTCAGTTGCAAAGAACAGGGCTTAGTGTCGGTATGTCGAACGGCTTTGTTAGACGGTTGACACTGAAATAATGTCCAGAGGCGGAACTGGTTGAGAAAGCCCACGTGTCTCTATCTGATGCTATTGAGCGCCTGATCACCGCTCACACCTTCGCCCGAAGTACAATAAAATGTGCGGGACATCCGCGTCTTTATAACGAGGTAAAATTTTCGGACTTCCGGAACAATAACAAAATCGCTCGCAGTGATCGCACGCTCTCGTCGTTTTGTTTCTCTATTGACATAAACAAACCTAAGACTAAATAAATAAATACAAATGGTGCCCGGGTTTTTAAACTTTTTTCTTACTTTTTATGAGTTCTAAATAGGTCATATCTTCGATAAATCACCTTTTCCTTCGCTACTATTCTCACACGCAGTATCATATATAGGCACCATCTATAGGCACCATAATTCGACGACAAGTTGAACGGCAGTGCAGCGCGATATCAAATAAACTATTCTAAAATACCAAATAAACGCCCACCACCTCACGTGGGTGTGCTTATTTGGAAGTTTACGCTCTGTAGAAGCGAGAAAGGAGCAATCAGTAAGACGCTGAAACATTATTTAGAGTCACTGAGAGATAAAGAAAAGCAAGGCGCGACTAATTACGTTCACGCGTCCTGTCCCGTGATTGGTTCTTCGATATTTTGACTGGCTAATGCCGAAATTTCATTGGCTGAGGATATTCCAGGAACTCGCAACGCCCTGCTTTTCCTAAGTTGTTGGCGACTATTGTCAGAGGCTATATGAGCTCGGGTTTAAAGAATTTGAACCCGTTCTAAACTTGCATTGAAATATGAATGTGCAGCGATTAAATTAAGTTGCAGTTTATATCCGGGAAGGGAATCAGAGTTTCGAAGGCCAGGAAGCTTAACAAGGCCTAACATTTTCCATACCCCGTTGGTGTCAGTCAGGAAAACAACCGACCTGAACCGAGTTTACACAATGAGGTAATAAATGCCAGAGCTTTCGATTCCCCACAACGCACGCTCGAGGGTTACTATCAGGACATGTAAGCAACGTGTTATACGTAACGAGTTACTTGTACTTAATTACTATTTTCGGTGACGAGAAACGTATTTAGTTACTTTTTTAGAAAATGAACGAGTAGCGGTATTTAGTTACTTTTAAAGCCAAGTAACGAGTAACGGTATCTCGTTACATTTGAGGAGTAACGTGCACAACACCGCTTAAACGGCCTTGTTTTTATTCTAGCCTGAGTATGCGTCTATTGCGACAAAGGCAGATGGGCAACCCGAAAAACAAATAAACAGTATGACAATACAGCAACATGCATCGCTGAACACGTCAGTCGAACAGTTCAATTGACGTGTCTACCGATAAACGTTGCTGTACTGAACTCTACAGCTGGGAATGTCCTTTACCCAGTGAGCACAATCAGTTTCGTTAATTGAACTTTTTAGAACCGGGTAAGGACCGAATTTAAACCCGGAGGTTGCAAACACGGGAAGTCACATAACCCATTACCCGCTGTCCTCAATGAAGGCGCAGTTCCCGAAGATTCACCGGCTCTTCATGAAGCACAACACTGCCGTTCCTTCGAGCGCGTGAGTAGAACGACGCTTCAGCGTCGCCGGAGATGTATTTTCAAAGAAGCGGGGAAATATAACTGATGAAAACTTCGACAGGCAGCTGCCGCTTAAGGGCAATGACTATAGAAAGAAAACAATAAACCATGAAACAAAAACAGTTGTGTATTTGCTCGTCAAGGTAACGTGACAAGTAACTCGTTACTTTTGAGGTAACTCACGCGTTCCTTTTAAGAATCGGTAACGAGTAACGTATTTAGTTACTTTTTGAGCGAGTAACGAGTAACGGTATTTAGTAACTTTTTTGTGGTAACGTGTACATGTCTGGTTACTATATCAACTGACGGAGGGAGCATAATGACTGTGGAGGTCCCCATATTTGTTCAGCTCCAAACTGGCGACATATACACTGGTTAATTGAAATTCACGTTTGATCAAAGATAGCTAATTATAGCGACTTGAACGTGACATAACAGATATATAGTAACTAGACATAATAAATTATAGCCTGAAATAGGCATTTCACTGCACAGGGTCCATACGCAAACAAGTTTACTGACTTGATGCAATAAAAATTTGGTTGGGGCTAGTTGGTTCATATCGATTAAAACGTTAAAAGGCGCGAACAAACACTTGGAAGTTGGCGCCTGTCCGTGTCGTACGTTTGTCTTTTTTCGTCCTGTTTGTTCGCGCCTTTTAATCTTTTAATTTACTGAGTTGCACATGAACTTTCTGGAACACATTAATTAATACAAAAAGTTCCATAACCAATTGTTTCTCAATTTTAATCGGTAACCATGCTTTTTTTAACGATGGTGTAAGGGGGGGGGAAACAGCGGAGCACCTCATTGACGTCAATTTAATTTTCTGCACCCAGTTGACCACTCCTCACCAAGAGATGGCACTACTTCTGTGTCTCCCGCCAACCCCATGTATTTTTTGGTTCAATTTCTTGTATTAGACTCAACGGTATTTGGCCAAACATGCCATTTTGTTCTCTTTAATTTTCGTTAATCTCGACCTTCCTCATTCAAATACTTTACGGGTCGGTCTTCCGCGAACATCATTCATTTTGATCAAATTTACAGCCTCTTCGTCCTGTTTCTTCGAGCGAAATTTCATTTTTGTGAACTAAGCGAGGAACCGATTTGGGCACGTTCTTCGGCGATCGTATATAACGACTGAAGATGCAAGAAGGTTTTTGGCCAATGGAATATGTTTTTGGTCCGATTATCATGAAATGGCTATACATGATTCTCAGTCGGTATTATTGACATTTTATGCAATTGCTCTGTTCATAGACTTGATTGACTTCAACTGGCTAAGTTTGGCTATAGGCACATAATATTGACCTCGTTGGCTTGAATTGGCAATTTGCATTCGTTTTTAACAAAATCGCCTTGAATCGCTTCAGAATGAAGATTCGTGACTATTATTGACAATGTGCTATTAATAATTTTTGAATATGAATGGACTGAAGTGGCTATTATCGGTTTTGGGTAGTTCCTGGCCCCATCGGCTTAAAATGGCTATACATGGCTATCAGAAGCTATTATTGACAATTTATGCAATTGGAGTGTGTATGGATTTGATTGACTTCCACTCGCTATTATTGGCTATGGGTGTCTATTCTCGACATGGTTGGCTTGAATTGCTATTATAGACAATAAGCATCCATTGCTGACCTGTTTGGCCTAAATTGGCTACAAATGGCTATAAGTGACTGGTATTCTGTTTTCTACAAACATGAATGGCTTCATGAGGCTATTATCTTGATATAGGCATCTATTTTTTACCAGATTGGTTACATATGGCTATTTATAAATATAATTTAAAATTCTGCGCTATGTTGGTATTTATGGAGCCAAAATGACTTCAAAAGGCTATTATTGGCTATACACGAACTCAGCTCTTTTACGCCACGGCGCCGCGGCGCGCGCGTCGGGCGCACTTCCTGTCTGGGTCTGTTGGCGGACGTTACCATGCAGGACGTGCATTCCTGTGTCGTTCTGGAAGAGACTGAGTAAAAACCTGCCTTCTCTACAAAACGCCGCGACATGGGGCAGTACCAAAAGATTCGGGAAAAATTTCAAGGTCAGTTTTATGTTTTACCGCCTGCTCGCGAGCAGGCAGTAAAAACATAAAAACTGACCTTGAAATTTATGGCGCCTATCAACGTTCTCGAGCAAACCGCGGTTTGCTCGAGAACGTTGATAGGCACCATAAGATATAAAAATCAGACGCCGTCGGACCACGATTGCTTGTGCGGGGAGAACTTCGGGTTCAATTCGCGGATACTTGTCGTCGTCAGATTTATATGTTTTGTTCCAACATGAACGCGGGAAACCGCCAAGTTGTACGGACCACCTGCGGACTACGTTCAGTGCGTCTTTAAGTTCAAGACGGCTACCTGATAGCCAGAATTGTCGTCTCTTTTTCAACCGTTTCTGCTTATTGTATTCTGCTCTTTCAAACAACATGGGCCCGCAGACCAACCGCTGATCCGGTAATCGCGATAAGAAGTAAGCGCAGGCCTCGAAAGGTAGGTTGTGGTATGTAGGCCCAGTGTAAACAGTAGATACAAGGAGAGATGACATTGTTACCAGCGGCCATCACCGACTTGTAATGGCCGATTCACTCGGGACGATTATGCCTGCGATATTCCGTATCGACGTCGACCATCTCAGCTACGGTTCACGCTTTGCCGCCCGAGCGACGTTGCAACTGAAAATAGCGAGCAGAATCTCATCATGCAAATCAGGCTTTAGCGTTTATTTTGCGGCGTCTGTGCGGGAATGAATCGCCGCACGTCACATTATTCACGCGAAGTTTTATGTTGCAACGAGCCTCGGTAATTTCGCTCAGGCTGTTAAAGTGGTCAGACATTGCTATAGGAAGTACTAGAATAAACAACCTAACGCGAAAAGAGAATGGCGACTCACGCCTACGCCGGCAACATAGTCTTCCAATGGTTTGTTCATGGGAGACGGCGAGCTTCTTGCCGATACTCCATCGCGCATGAGCGGCGCCGGTGGCGTCCCTATGGGCGCTCCGGTTTGTTTGGTAAACATGAGTTGGTGTATAAACATATATTTTAATTGAAATGAATATATACATGGCTATGATCAGCTATTATTGACAATGTACACCGTTGGAGCGTGTATGGATTTGAATGACTTCAACCGGATACTTTTGGCTATAGACATGTATTCTCGACCTGGTTGGCTTGGATTGGCTATTGTTGGCTATAAGCATCTATTCCTAACCTGGTTGGCTTGAACTGGCTACAAATGGTTATAAGTGACTTGTATTTGTGTGGCTATTGTTGTTGGCTGTTGGCATCTATTTTCGCCAGATTGGCGTTATAGTGCTATGATGGCTATTTGGTGAATATAGTTGACAATCATGTGCTCCTTCGGTTTTTCATAAATATAAATTACTTCAGGTGACTAATATGGGCTATAAGCATCTATTTTTTATTAGATTGGCTTGAAATGGCTACCAATGGCTATAAGTGACTTGTATTGAAAGTTATATGCTATTTTTATGTTTACGAACTGGAATGACCTTCAGTGGCCCTTGTTGGCTATTAGCATATATTTGATACCAGAATGGCTTTGCATGGCTACCAATGGTTATTTGTGGGTATAATTGACAATTTTACACTATTTCGGAACTTATGAATGAGTATGGTTTCAAGTGGCTATTATTAGCTTAAGCAATATTGGCTCTTGAGATTTATTTTAACAAATTTGGCTTAAATTGCTTCAGGCTGGCTATTAGTGACTAATATTGACAAAACTTTGCTAGTCATATCTTTTGGATTTAATTGAAGTGACTTTTATTGGCTCTTGCCCACTACTTGCCAGATCGGCTTGAATATGTGGCTAATGGTGACTATTGCTGATAATTTATGTAGTAGTATTGTCTATAAATTTGAGTTACGTCAACTGGCTGCGATCGGCCATCAAGCATCTAGTCTTGGCCTGGGTGTCTTGGATTGGCTACAAAAGGCCCTTAGGTGCATACTAGCCGCACTGTTCTGTATTCCATACTTACGGCAGAGATTGGCTGCAAATGGTAATTGTTGGCTATTAGCATTTATTATGAAATAGATCAACTTAGAACAGTTACATAATGACTATTTTACCTAGCTACACTTGAGCTTTCAACTGTCATTAGTCAAAGGACCGATGGCATCTCCCAATTGTCATCGAGCTCAACTAGTTGTTCGGTGTTGCACCGCACTGGAGTCCTAGCAACCCCAGTCGAGATTTATTTATTTATTATTAAATGAAGCTTTTTTTGGCAACAGGACAGCTTTTCGCGTCAAAACTTCGTCGGCGGCATATCGAAACCTTCTGCTCGGTAGCGCAACCGCACCAATGCCGAAACAGTTCTTACACACTGGCTAAACCTCATCATCGTAAGCTCGGCACGTTTTACCAAGCTCACATGTAACAAAAATAAGTACATTTGTTGAAAATATGGCGCATGTCCGGGCAGTTAGCGGCATCCAACGCTTTGGTAAGCACATCCGTGATATTTGTGAAGTCCACCATCAGCATGGCGCAGGGCACCGTTCTTCGCTAGCGTGACGTCACGTGCAAGGCATGTATAGCCTCCTGAAGACATTCCAGTTCGTAAAGAGAAAAATAGCCCACTCAACACTCGTTCCTAATAGCCATTTGCTAAAGAGTTTAAAGTTGGGCAAGTTGGGCAAGTCGGTGCGAATTGGTAAGAGTAGTAAACAGCGCCAAAAACGACACAGTACAAGAACACATAAAGACGCGCACAGCGCTGACTCACGACTTTGTTTTCTTTTTCTTCTTCAACAAATGAAGGCAATGAAGTAGAAAAAAAATTTCATTTATAGCAAAACATTTTTTCAATCAGCCATTCGAAAAATAAAATAATCAAAACAATGTGTCACGGAATAGTTAACAAATTAAACAATTGCATGAACTAAACCCCAACGCTTTACACACACGTTTCTATCCTACGAATAAACTCACTCCTCATTACACATCGTAACTGAATCGGCACTATACTTCGTTTCAGCTTCAGTCCAGACGCAGCAGTCCCCATCCCTGCCCGTTTCGGATCTTGATGAGCATCGTACCGGCGTGCGGTCGTGTATCACTATACTGCGTGCTGCACGTTAAAGACCCCAGACTAGCGGTTGAACTGCCATGGTGAGAAATGTTACTCGTCCCTCGCTCAACTTACAACACTTCTGCAGTTGTACTGCACTGGCTAAATTTCTTATCTACAACTGGGAGACCTCGTTGTTCGTTGAGGCAGACTAAGTTCTAGGCTGTACAAACATACACACATCCCAATTTTGTTCCAGATGCAGCCGATGCTATACGCCCGAGCATGGGGCCCTGAACAGTGCTTGCACTGGTCGAGCACGCTTGCCTGGCAGGAACCCTGAAAGCCCGGAGCTCGCGCTTGTAGCATCGGCTGCGTTTGGACTTACCAGCTGGCCTGCCTCATTACGTTATCTTCAATATGCCTCATAAATTTCCCTAGTCAACTTTTTGACTTGGGAAATTCATGAGGCATATTACATTCGTCTACACGGCCCTGATGGTTGTGTTAGTGCAGAGTAAGTTACGATTTGTACTGAAGAGTTTTAGTTTTTTGGTAGAATGGGAACGTATGTGTAAAATATGGGGTTTAGCTTCTACAATTTTTAAATGACCGAATCTGTGGAGTACATGTTCCTGTGTGAAATGTGAAAGTGACTGAAACTGCTGAGCACATGTTCCTGGACTGCTGTGGTGCTATCTGGTTGTTAAATGCTTTAACACAAAAACAAATATTTGTCGTTTACGGTTTGTGGCACACGAATCTTGCCAGTGGAGGTGACGTCTTTCCCGTATGACTTCGTATCTTTACTGGGTCTGCACGCGATTTGGAGATGTAGGACGGCAGTTCGTCATACGGATCTTGATGCCCGTCCAGTAAGGTGTTACTTCATTGAGAATGCGAACTTTAGTGCAGCTGTGAGCAAGAACTTTTGTCCGGAACTGGAGTGGTTGCCAGTTTTGGTAATGCTGTTCTATGATCAGACATTTTTAACAATTCTCACTGCTCTGTCAAAACCTGGTAAGCGGCCTTCTAGCGTAATCTCTACTGTGGTCGTCTTCACTTAATAATTTATTTGATATGCTTAAGTGATGTTTAGCCGTGCAGTGTGGTTGTTTGTTCTCTGTCAAAATATGGCAATAAAGAAAAAAACGTCGTGGCTGAGTGAAAGGTGCTTTTTGAGATGCCCACCTTTTAACACGCCCTGCAGAAATCCCGCAGCGATTTATTCATGTCAAGTGACTTGAGCAATGTGCACTTATGCAAAAAGAATAAAAGAAATGCATCGTTGTTGAGTTGGCGTGGAGCGCCGCCTTCTTCGACTAACAGGAATCCCATGTCCGCCTGGGAACATGGGATTCCTGTTGCTTTTTGTTTTTGTGCGTTTCTTAATTTTAGCATAAAAGCGCCTAGTTTGCAAATCGCTCTTAAAATTGTATGTTTATTCCTCGTACCTCCTTACTGCTTGCCGTAGCACCTTGGTGAGAGCAGTTTCCAACGGATGTTAAGTTCTTTGTCGTTAATGCTTGCTATATCGATAATTTTGTTTTCTTTTTGTGGTCAAAAAAGGGTTTTTTCACTCTTCGCCGGTCGAAACCTTGGGGAGTAAACAACTCTGGCCGGTCATTCTTCGCTCGGTGGCTCTGCCGCGAAGCCTGAGTGCAGCACGAGATGCAAACTCTGAACGACCGTTTGGCCATGTACGATCGGTCGCAGCGCTCGGAATCGATTGTCACTACCCCGGGCTACTTTGTGGCCGGGTCATAAAGCAGTGGTCCATCTAAAAAACGCTGATCTTTATCGCACGTTAAACAAGTTTGAATACTTTCCGGTCGTTTTGTCAGAGTTATATTGGTGAGAAAGCAAGATGCGGAATCTTCCTCGGCAATAACTTTACGCGTCGCTCCACAAGTGCGCAAACACCATTCACTTCGTTTATATTTCCAGTCCTTTCGTCTCGTTTGGGCGATTAAATTGCTTCTTTTTTGTGTTCGAATTGAGGACGCCGTGTGCGCACGTCGTTTCACGATCGTATCGGGATCGACCGTAGATGCAAACCGGTTCTCTAAAGCTCTCGATTGGTGAGGTGTATCACACCGGATCTCCGTAAAGGTTTTGTGCAGAGCAGTGTTGTCACATAACGTCACTGGAAGTCGTGTCACTTGACGTCTCGGTGTCCGCGAGGTCACAATATCTCCTAACATTCACAGTATCACATTATGTGGTCACGTAAAACAGCAATATCGCGTGACACAGCGTGACTCGCGGCTTCTCATAGACGGGGATTGTAGCGCGAACGTGCATCGCGGCTAGAACATGTGGCTGAACTCAATTTATAGCAGAATTTCTTTTCTACACTTGCAACCATGACGCGAAGACCACAACAAGGAACCGCACTGTGCTAAACATGGTGTTCAGCAAATATCACAACAATGTCAATTATCTTGACTCGGCGACACGCTTTGGTACTTGCAAGTCTCTAATGTGTTTTGTACGCTAATTGATTTTGAATAACGATGGAAGATATTTGTCTGCACTGGGATTTTCTTTAGTCTTTGCAGCAGCGGTGCAGCATCATTACTGCCGCGGTAGTTTTAAAGCATAGGAAGGAACGGGAAGTTATTTTATAAATGAAAACTTAATTGTCGACTGGTCACGATGGTGACACTGAGCTCGTGACAAGTTCGAAGGCGGAGTTAAATGTTATTAAATTTTATTTTATGGCAAAAAGTTACCAAAGGAAACAATCACTTCGCATATTTTGCATATATATATGACGTTGCAAGGTGCCGGTGTTTTATTGGACAGGCCCGCATGTAGCTCTTTTTTCGCTGCCAGCTTACGGTCGGAAGTCACAGCAAGCACTGTAGTCCGCTGTTCCTTGTTTCTTTTTTCAATAATTGCTTTCGACCACACCTTGTTGTTATTAGACTTCTAACGTGGGAAGTGCCCCGTTGAGACCAAACCAGGCGAAAATGACTATGCTGCCCCTTAGGGACCGTGTGCTGGCAGGCACTGCGTCAGAAAGCAAAACTGGAGCACATAGCGCACGTCCCACGCAATAAAGCGATAAACCTGAAATTTTGCCACCATATGACCCGTAGCACCAACGAGCAAACGTCATTAGTGTAATCAACCTGTACAGAAACGCACAGATATTTTTTTCTATTGTACGTATTTTATTTTTCTTTATTAGCACTGTCAAAAAGCTCGTGTTACTTTTTTAATTCTGCGACTTTCTAGTTTATCTTTTGGGTTCACGCAGCGCACACGTGTATGTAATAGTGAGTCGCATTTAATTCTGAGGTCCCTCTGCAAAGTACGAGGGTTGCGCAATAAGCGATGCCCAACATTTATTTTTTCTCCAAAAAATAAAGACAGTTATATGAAAAAAGCAAGTTGCAACATTGATGTTTCCTGTATACATGTGTGTAATTTCGCGGCCGTTCCACTAGGGACGCTGTTGTAGTACTCAGTAAACATGGTGCTTGTTTTTGACTTCGTCATAAGCAACGAGCTGTAATTGAGTTTTTGTGGCGGAGAGAAAAACGTTGGCAAAAGTTCATACCGTTTGTGGGCTGTGTATGAAAGTTATACAGTTGACAGGAGGCGCGTTGGAAGATTGGTGATAAGAATTAAATCTGCAGAAGGTGGAGAAATGAAGCTCCGTAATCGGTCGTAATCGGAGCGTGCTGGCTGTGTCCCCAACCCAGAGATGTTGCAGCGCGGCGATGAATTTATTCGCGCAAACTGGCACATCCCAAGCCGAAAACCGGTCCTAGAGATTTCAGTCAGTAAAGGAAGTTCAATGTCAATTATCGACGTTACCTGCGTGTGCTGAATACGAGGAATCGAAGTGTGGCATTTTTCAGCAGCCTGAGAATGCCCGTTCTCTACAAAAGTCTCAGAACTCGGGAGGCAATGGCCAACTTTTGTCCGACTGTACTTTCCCCGTCTCCCCTGTGAGCCTGATTTGACACCGTCAGATTTTCACATTTTCAGACTACTAAACGATGCACTGTGTTATACAAGCTTTGAAAAACAACCATAGCATAATTCGTGTGGTGAGAACATTGTTTCATGATCAGAAAACGAGCTGGTACGAGAAATGCATGCATGGTATCTTCCCACGCTAGCGTAAAACCAGGCCATTGAGTGGGGAGTATGTTAAAAAATAACATTTATTTGCCAAGTTACGGCGAAAAAAGTGTAACTATGCAACAAAATGGAACCAATGGCTTCTGCAACTCTTCTCTCTTTCAGAATGGCAACAAGTGAACTCGTTTACCGAAAAATGCCGAGTACCCAACCTATATGCATGAAAGGTGAAGTAATATGCGTTATGAAGTTAATAAATTGTAAATAAACTTTTTTCGAGGAAAAAAGGTAAAAAACGTTAAAATAACTGGGACGTTATTTT